>JBAFXK010000046.1:0-215144 GCA_037113605.1 Calophaca sinica | reverse complement strand
ACTTATGGTTCAAAATCAACAACCCGATGACACTCCCCATTCAATAGCTCCTCTACCATAGGGTCAATGGGAAAAGAACAAATAATACAGACTTAACTTTTCAAGTTGGGAACAATGTCGCAGTGGGCTTGTGTTACGTCGACCTCCGGAAGCCGGCTCCTTTAACCGGATCACCGAGCCGAGCCGTAACCAATCCGCCAGCCTCTACATTTACTGAAACCGATATAGTTCTAGCCGCTTTCGTGCCGCGATCGGTGACTGATCGACGGCGGAAGAGGAATCTGGCTGAGCGTACGGCCCCATCCGAGTCCCATCACGCAAGGCGTAACGCCGAGCAAAGGTGCAAAGACGTGGAGCCGTGGACTCCCTGGCATAAACAAGCTTCTCGGGACACCCCGATTTCACCTTGGTGACTCGACTCCTGATACCGACCCGTTAGGCGACATTGATAGATCCTCCGCCCTTTTTATGCGGAAGAGTTCAGCGGCTGCTTGTGTTATGCGGACCTGGCCCCCCGGAAGCCGTAGTCTCTAGTACGCCACCGACCTGGTGCGGATCGCCTCTGCTCGCTGTTCGAGACGCCGCCAACCTGGTGCGTATCGCCTGGCTGAATCAGCTCACCTCGCTACTCGAAGCCGATTTAATTGCCACCGCACCGAGACCGCGCTGCACTCCGAACTCCGGCGATACTTTCCTGGCCGATGATAACGAAGGCCGGAGTCGGGATCGTCGGCCAACACAGAGCGAACATCGTGGAAGAGATCAAACACTCAATTTCGACCGACTTGAGGGATTACCGCTGCAGAGGCTTCCTTCTTTCCACGCAGAACTCGCTATATAAAGCCGGGCTAACCCCCGTGTTTGTTTCTCTCTCTACACTCTCTCCAAAACCCTAAAAAGCCCTATCTAACTTAGTAATCTGAGTGCCTTTGGTGTACAATTCCACCCGCTTGGCTCCCTCAAGGAGAGAAGCTGACGCCACGCCTCTAAAGCGAGGGAGTACTATCACAAAGCTCGTTACCCACTAATACCACGTGACAAGTGAATCTGCCATTTAACTCCTGTCATGAGGAGCTTGCAGTACCATTTGCATTAACAATAAATATAACAACATAAAACAAATTAAAGAAGAATATGTTCTAATAATAGCAAGAAGCAAGATGATGGAAAGAGTTACCACTTTGGGGCTCAGTTCCTTTATTTTTTTGTTTTTGGGGGTCAGAGCTATGGTTTGCAGCGGTGCTTGGATGTAGATCTACGACAAGATATGGTGTTACGTTGCATATTTCAAGCCAAAGGATTTGATTTTGGAGCTGGAGGGTGCAAATGGTGAAGGTGTAAGGATCGTTTATCATGGATCATGGCACTGGGGGGAGACAATGACAATGGAGGAAAAGGTCTATATGTTGTTCTTTGCCTTTGACAATGGGACGCTTTTTAACCTCAAGTTATAAGATTATCTACAACTATAATAGCCATAATGACATTCTAGTTGGAGAGATGTTCTTGGGTTTTCATTTCACTAGCTTTGTTTGGGTGAGAAATCTGAGGAGGGAAAATGGGGAGAACACAAAGGCGTAAGGAGGAACCACTATGCAATAAATTTACCCTCGCCACTTAAGTTCAAATTCATACGGGACTTGGAGCATTGTCCATACAACACATACCACTTATCTTTTTTTTAAACATAATTTGATGGTTATTTTCTTCAGAGACACATTTTTTTGAAGGTCTTCAGAATACGCACATTATTGAAGGCCCTTTTTTAATATAAAATTGGAATGCAAGAGAGAATAAAAACAAATTAACTCACAAGGGAATCAAACTAGTATGACTTGTTTTAACTTCTAAGTGTATTGAAATAACTTGATGCTAAATAAATTTAGGTATATAATATAAATATAATATAATGTTAATATAATTGAGTGTTGGAATCGGGGTATTTTAATTTAAATTTATTTGAATTTGATGTATATTGAAGTTAATTGGAATTTCACTGAATCTAATACCATAAAATTGAATGACTAGTAGTTTTATGTTTTCTACTTTAACTCGGGCCTTGAAAATTATAAATCTCACATATCAAACATTTTTTTAGGAAATACAAGTATGACACATAAAAGTGTAGAGTAATATTTTACTATTTATTATTTGTATATTGTAGAAACAATTATTATTGACATTAACAATTATTGTTATTGTCAAAAATCATTGTTGTTGAGACTCACTAGGGCAACATGACTTCCGACATTATCATCCTTGGTGTTCTAATACTACAATGTTTACTAATACAGCTTTAACAACTACCAAAGATCCTTTGACCAAATCACGATTAGCATCCTCCAACCATTGTAATTGCTTTTCCATCACCAAGACACCAACCTTGTTGGTATCATACAAATGCCATACAGAAGCTAGATCCTCTAATAAAAGTTAAATTCATTTTAGACTTTCACGCTAATTCTTTAGTTGTTTTGTTCATAAAAATTATAATTCTTAACCAATTCTAATCTCTCATTCAATACTATTTATAACGGTTAGAATTAAAATTAAAATTTCAAACTATAATTCCAGCCCATCATTCAAACAAACCTACTATTACTAAAAAATTAAAAAAATTCAAACAAACCCTAAGATTCATTTTACATTATCAAGCATATGATTTCATATCAAAAGGCATATGGTTCTTTTTCATTTTAATAAACTCAACAATAAAGTCTATTAAAGTCGAATGAATTGAATAATAGATATGATCAAATCCAATGATTCAATTGACGCTTTGTTCTAAAAAGCTTATGCACAAGACAATGAACTTGATTTTCCTCGCTTAAAAATTAAACAAAACTACATTCATCTAATGAAACACAACTTAATCCTATCAAAGTCAAGCATATGTCCGACTTTGAATAAATTAATATGCTAGGTTTTAATCTACTAATCAATGATATTACTTTTTTCAAAAATATGGATAGATGAATCAATATTAAAGTTATTATTGAAAGTAAAAGTCAGGCCATTTGTGCACGTGTTCTCCACATATTAAAGCCATTAAAAATTGATATAAAATTTTCATGACATGCTTTATATATATGGCTAGGACAAGGCACCAATGGACAACACAAGCCGGGATGGTATCGCTGTATAGGCTTAATCGGCACCTGAATTCCATATTCAATCATCCGATTGCATAGGAGTCATTTGACAAATTCTCCAATACGACATTCTTAGCCGATTCCATTGCTTTTGAAAGAATATACTCTTAAGTTCATCATTAAATAAAGGATCGGATGTCGCTGTTTTGAAAAGAATATACCCCCAAGTTCAACATTTAAATAGGGTCAAATGCCATTGCTTGGAGTCTAACATACGCATGAACAAGTGCTCCTATACACCAATTAAAATAGCTAGTTAGAAATGTTACCCGGTAATCCCTTTGGTAGACAAGGATAATCGCTATTTGGTTAGTCAAGGACCTCCTCAAAGGTGTCCGTGAATGAACTCGAAAATCAGGTCCGCTTCAAAACGCGAAATATATCTAGGATGACTTCCATAGAAAATATGACTTTTCTCCTACTTTTGACAAGTACGGCTGCTCATCATCCTCGAAAATTTCCCATCTCTGACAAGGTAGTAATCAAGGAGGCGTGACGTGAACAAAGAAAACATCGAGGATCTCCAAAGTCGAATGAGCAACAAGTAGTACGTGAATTTGAGAAGGCGTCAAGAGGATATGGAAGCTCTTCAAGCAAGAGAGGATGATGATCGCCGCCGCTTGCAAGAGAGATGGTTCATCATCCTCGCCTCCCGAAGAGCTTCAATCTCCTCCTGGCAACCTTCTTAGATTCTCACGCACTCACCAGAGCTTATTCCGACTTTGGAGATCCTCAACATTATGTTGTTCACCATTCTATCTCGCTAGAAGAACTTCCATCTCCTCTTGCAACCGAGGTTGTTCATCATCCTCTCTTGCCCCAAGAGCTTTCATCTTCTTGCGTGCTTCTCAGATTCTCAATGAGGACATAGGGTCCTGGTCGTTCTCCTCACGAGACGCATGCTTAGGAGGCATGTCATGAGAAAGAGGACAGCCACACACATCATGCTCAAGAGGGAAGAGGTTCATTGAAAGCAGGAGGAAGACTTTTCTACTCCATGGAATTCGCCCTAAATATGTGTCACGCCTTGATACAAAGACTTGGTTTTTGGATCCATTTTCTAAAAACCCCGAGAAGACCTCGACTATCCAAAGCCCTTGTCTACCAAAGGGATTGCCTACAATCATCTCGCTACCTATATCTGAACGGGTGCAAAAGCACTAACTCGTGCATATGCTAGAGACCCCAAGCAATAACATCTTACTCTTGAATTAATGACAAACTCTGAGGTATATACTTCCAAAGGCATCTAATTAACTAACCTACAAGATCTCCTATCGAGAATTTGTTAAATGGATGCCAAGTTGTCAAGGCTTAATCCACTCAATATGCCATCACATGGAGTGTCCGAATAAACAATTTAACCAAACACTTACTCAAAAACACTTACATAAGAAGTTATGTATTAACTACCGCTCTCTATTGAAGAAAAAATGAGTGTAAACTCCAAAAACTTTAAAGAAACTATTTCCACAAGCTATCATAGTAAGGTTGTGAAAATAAGAAGAAAATAACTTGTCAACATGTTGTAAATAAAACTCTTCCAAACACTTACAATAGTATTTTTGTCATAAGTTGAAATGAGGTCTTCCAAAATCCCCCTAAAACTTACTAACCAACTGCAGGCGATCTAAGCTCACTGAAAGCACTTTGTGGCATAGCCAAAAGTCAAATATGCAATATAGTTAGAAGCAGATGAAGATGAGTGTTAGCAAAATGGTTTGAGTTTTTCCTGACAGGCCTTTCGAGGCAAAAGTACAATGTTACACACAAACTGCAAAAGATTTAGTAGCTGAAATGAATCAATATCATCATCATCATCATATGTGTAGAATAAACTCCCTCAACCGCTTGTAAGGAAGGAACACGCTTTGATATAAACTAACATAAAAAAGAACTCATTCATTTAACCATAATCAAAACTTTCTTAGTAGCAAGTTGTTTCAATGTAACGACTGCTTCCTGACCGCTACGAACTAAAATTAAACCTAAATGTGACTCGCTTTTAAAACTGCACTCTTGTGTTCTTTCAGAAAAATACTAGATATTTTTTAAAAAAAAAAACATTTATACATTCCTCGTAAGCGCACTCAGCAGTAATTACAGCCTTTCAAACATGGTGCAACTAGGATATAAATCTTAATACTAAATAATAACAACACGCATGCATAACTCATACATACTTATATATACCGTATATAAAATAAAGTGCATACAAAAAAAGACAGAGTAGTAATGTACAAAGAAATACACCTATGGTACGACGACTTCCTCGTGAAGAGTGATCATACCTCGGGTACTCCTCAGCATACCCACACTGTGGGTCTGCCCAAAAGTAAACCGGGTCACCACCAGTGCTCAAAATAACACCCTACCAAACCGGTCACAACCATCAGACACAAAAAAGACATACTACAATCATCCCAAGAAAACATCTAGTAGACATAATCAATCACGACAACAGAGATCGCCGTGGGATCCTCGACGAGGTCCTCTCACCATCACCGCCGTTCCCTCGCCCTCGCTTATCGCTGGGTAACCATCATGGATCAAGGCACCACGGAAAGTGGTCAATCTTTCAACAAATCAAGATAATCAAGGCGTAAAGAAATAAGCAAACAACAATGTATATCATTCACCAAACGTGACTCAACCTCTCACTTTAGACTCGACTCAACTCGCGATCCATTTTCTCTCGACTCACCATTATTCCTGAAATGACGCAGATCCATCAATCGACATACCACCGTAGCCTTGGGATCTTTCGCTTCTCCCAGATATGCAAGATCTGCCTTACGCCTGCGACGCCTAGTCAATCTCCCATAAACAAAAGCGGGACCTAGCACCCTCGCTTATCCGGTCACGGATCAAAAACGCCACGACGACTCGCCACTTCTCACTCCGATGAATCACCGCCATTACGATAGTCAAAGAGTGACGCATAAAATTACTTTCGACCGTATATCAAATAAAGAGAGCATGCTTAACATGAAGAAAACGCACTGACATTTTAAGCAATAAAAACACCCCGCATGAAGAAACGCACTTCAACAAAGAACACGCAATTGCGTGGCATATATTCAATCTCATATCAAATAATGCATAACTCAATCATATCACAACATTACATGCTCGACAAGTTTAATCAAGGAATCCATCCTCTCGCAACTCAATGGAATTAACAGAGAGAACATACAAGCGCGGGGTTAGTTCAGAGACCAACCGCAATAGCTTTCGCCGCCTACTAAGACCCAGATAAATGTTCGACCTCACGACAACAAAACGGCGGGTTCAAGACCCTAACTTCAACTTGTAGAGTTCTCAGATTTCTTCAGATTTAAATGAAGCATTTAAATACTAAAAATAAAATCTAAACATATCTAGAAGTTGTCCTTATCAACTCCAAGCCAGGCTCACGCTTGCTCCCTCAATCGAAGCCTCGACAACGACTCTCGACACGCACGGCTCTCAATCGACCTCGACACGCACGGCTTCTCAATCGACCTCGACACGCACTGCCCTCAACTGGATCCCATCCGCTTCCCATCGCCCTGGGTTCGCTTTCTCCCGTACACCTCGATTCCGTGTCGACGATCTCTGAATCACACTTCCTAATACAAGCACAACTTAGTACTATCTATGGGTTTCTAATAGCACTTTAGCTCTCTATATCCCAATCTTAACTTCTACAACCCAAGTAAACATTAAAACTCAAGAACTTAAACAAATACAACAAGAATTTAAGCATTACAACTTAATTCCTTTTCTCTAAAATTTTATTAAAAACTTCTTTCATACATATCACCATACAAGGCCATTTTTCCTAAGTACTAATTCAAGGTTAAAATCAAGTAGCATATTACACAAATTAATCAAAAATCTAAGTTTATGTTTTCGAAAAAATATTTTCATCAGTCCAAACAATTTAAAATAAGACCATTAAATAGCAAGTTTCTAGGACTCAAGAATAGAAAAGACCCAAAACTAACATGTTGCACTTAATTAAATTAAACTAGTCATGCTATTAGCACCTAAATAATTACTATAACACAATAACATATCTCATGCATGATTCAAGCATGATTAAACATATTTTCCTCTTACTCAAGGTTAGGTTTTTGATCAAATGCTCATGAAAGAGGTTATATGATGCTACAACAAATAAATCAACAACAAACAACAACAAGAAGCAACATACAACAACATAGAACAAGAAATCAAAACAAGCCAAGTGGTTAGGGTTTTCAAGCGCCACTCATCAGAGAAAACAGAGGGAAACAATTTGTTTTTCAAGCTCAAATAAATGGTTAGAAAGGTAGGTAATGTCATGAAGAAGAAAACCTATCGATATGACATGATTTGGAAGCATAGAAACTAGCTAAAATGGAGGGGAGGAAGTGGCGCCAAACAGAGCATGAAGGAGAGAAAATTCTGTTTTTCATACCTCAAATGATGATCGAGATGATGATATAGGTAGAGGAGATGATGAGAAACAAGATTGATGAAGAAGGTTTGTGCAAAAACTCAATGGAACCCAAGGTTTTTCAATGGAAGTTTGGAGAGGAAGAGGAAACTTAGAGAAGAAGAGAGAAGAAAAGAGAAAGAGAGGGCTTGAGGGACTGATCGTGATATTTAGCCGGTGAGTAAGGGGCATTATGGTCCTTTCTCCCTTAATGAACACTCAACAATAATTAATTAAAAGAAAACCATTTATAAAACCACAAATAAGTGACATATAAATACTATTATGAGATGCTAATCCCATCACTCATTCTACCCATCAAATCTCTCCTCTCTCATGATTACCCTCTAATCTATAGGCTTAAGATCTAAAAACACTACGATTTAAAAATCGCAAAACCGATTAATTTCGCCGGAAAATCCCGGAAAATTAATTTACGAAAAATTAATTCTCCGCGTGATAATATCAATTTATAAGTATTAGAAACATTATAATTCAGTAAAATAAAATAAAAAAAAAATATTTAAAACAGGTTACGACTCGATTTTCATCGAAATCAGGGCTCATTTTAAATTTTATCGCATAGAATCGGTTTCATTTCCACGATTTGAACGCGATTTAAATTTCAATAGAATATTTCGACAACATTCAAAACCATAAATTAATATTAAAATATTAATTCTCATTTATTTTAGCTCTTGATTTAATTAAATCACTTTCTTAGGAACAAGTAATTGCTTTATTAAAGCATAATTACAACAAAATATACTAATTAACACTAAATAACGCTCAGAAAAATACGAGTAAAACAGCTCCCTAAGACGAGGTCGATCAGTGGTGCTTGTGCGCGCACAAGGCTCTATCAATAACTCGCACGCTGGCCTCCTCACTTCAAGCATACGCATTCCCAAGACGCGACCATCACTGCACGCGGTCTCGTGACGAGGTCGATCTCTTCATCGTGTGTTACATTCAACAATCAAATCAAAACAAGCAATACATTCCCAAGCTATTAAAAAACTTTCCTCAAGCATCTTCCTCACTTCTCGATGAGTTTGGTCCACGCTTCTTTCCGAATCCCACCACTACAATAACACAAACAAAAAACAAAAATAAATTAAAAACCCCACATCATGACTAAATTAGCCCTTTCGCTTGGTAGGGACAAAAATAGAAAAGTAAAAAAGGAACTTGAAGATTGATTTGTTGTGGATTTATAAGCAATCGTAAAGTAAAGAAAGAAGAAGAGGGGAGGGAAGGGAAGATAAGGTTACTCATGGTGACGACTCGGCTGATTGTATTGCATACGCCAGGAGACGCGCCACGTGGCTTCTTCTTTTGTCTTGCTTTGCGACTTTGGGAGTTTGGCCTCTCACTTTGCCCGCACGAGCAAGAGATCAGTGAACCTTACCGCATCATTCCAATTTATAGGATTCATTCACATCATATGCCACAAAAATCGAAAACAACGCAAAACCCTCTATTCGCTTGGAAATAAAGAGTAACTAAACTCACCCATTATGAAGAATTTATGCTTCTCTCTATCTCCTCTTCGCTTCAACTCTGCACCGCTACAAATAGAACTCCAAACGAGAATGAGACATTCTCTATTTGTATTGGTAGGGTTAGTTCTGGTTGAAGGTTATGTTGGGGCTCATGTTTTGGACTCTAGGATGGGCTCTTCTCTTGAAAATCATGCGAGACCATTTTTCTTATAGGCTCATAACATATTATTATATTATAATGACAAAAATGTTATATTATTTTTTAATAAAAATTTATATATTTGTAGAGGCATGTCAGCTTATCTTATTTGGGAATTTTTATTTTATATTTTAGTAAAATTAAATTTTAGATATTGAATGAATTGAATTAAAATAATTCATGTTTAAAAATAATTCAAGCATTTGGAAATTACATTTTCGATATTGGGTTAACATAATGATTTTATTTAAATGATGAAGAAAATCACAGCTTTAAGTAAACTTATATGTATATTTTAAAAATTTATGTGTTTTTGTATTATTTTTTTATACATAAATTTTGTATTATTTATCAAGAAGGAAAAAAACTACTTATATTAAAAATTAATTCCACCACTAAAAATTTATAAGATGTGATCCTTTCAAAACAGATAATATGTTTTGTTGGTGCTTGATCCTATGCAATGTTGCACCAGAAGGCAAATACTACAAAGTCACTAGATCTCAATTGTGATGTGTATATGTGCTTCTCTTTCTAATCTAATAGCTCTCTACAAAGGACTATACCAAGCTAAGGCCGCTACAAAGAATCCACGCTTGTTTTATTGTCATCATATTTTTGTGACAAACCAAGAAGCACTTAGAATTTATTTTTTCTTAAAATAAAGTACTGAACTTACATTTTAAAAATAGGAAAAATTAGTTACAGCTCTCAACTCGCCGAGATCAAGCTCAATGACTTGAGTGACCAACAGGTCGAGTTGGTTCTCGACAGATCGATCTCGACAAATTATTCACATGATTTATTTCGGATGCCTTTTAGATCAAGCTCCAACCTTGCCGAGATAAAATCAAGCCGCTGGTCCTCAAGTCCGTCAAGGCAATCCCGATCTCGGCAGTCGAGCTTGTTCTCCATGTTGAGCTTGTTCTCGGCATGTTGAAGACAACTATAGGCAACTTCTATGGTGCACAACTGAAGGTGGGTAACACGACCGCGCACAAGTTTCTTTCACCATTAGATCAAAAAACTTATGAGTTATCATGCACCCTCTCACACCAGATCAAATCCTCTCGCGGATATCTCTCACCTCTTCGCCGATGATGGTGAGATGGATCTCACATCTCACCTCTTCGCCAGAGATGTCGAGATCCGGGATCCGAGGTTGTCCTCCTCATCATCCGTCAGCGTTGCCGAGATCCTAGATCCGAGATGTTGAGATCCGAGGTCATTTGATCAAGACGTGTTTTCAAGACGAGGTCGCTTTACATCCATCAGCATGACGCCGCTTGACATCCAACGCGCCTCTCCAAGACGTAAATCATTTGTGCATCGCAGCTTTTCACACATAGTTTGCTCGACATCCAACGCACTAAAATGATTTCGCGCGTCGGAAAGCGCGCTGGATGTCAAACGACGCCATGCACATTGGATGTAAACGACCTCGCGCCAAGAGCACGTGGCGCGGTCAAATGACTCCTGATCTCAACATCTCTGATCTAGGATCTCGACATCTCGGACGACTTAACTCGATCTGGTTGCCTGGTCGTATCATCGAGATGAAGCCGAGAAGTGACGAGAACCATCGACTAAGAAAGTAGAGGGAGCAGATATCGTAGAGGGGATTTGATCCGCGTGAGAGGGTGCATGATAACTTCTAAGTTTTTTCGATCTAATGGTGAAAGAAACTTGCACTCAGGGTGTTACCCACCTTCCTTGTGCACCATAGAAATTGCCTATGATTTGGATTATATCACAATATTTTCTACCTCCTCCTCTTTCTTTGAGTGAGTTTTGAAAACCTATTATCTCTACTCGACAAAGGAACCAACTCTATTAACGAAAGTCAGAACCAACCAACTCGACAACGAAGCTTGAACCAATCTCGACAACGAGCAGTAATCCAAACCAACCAACTCAAGCTTCCTTCTCATGCACCGCCTCCGCCCAGCCACCTCTTGAAAAATAAAATACAGATCCCTTCATCCTCTCACTCTCCTCTTTCTATCCACAGAAATGATTTTTCAAAAAAGCAACTTCGAAAATGAATCAAATTTGCAGAACCAACCAACCGACAACGAAAGCGTAATCCAACCAACTCGACAACGAAAGGTAATCCAATCTCGATAACGAGCAGTAACTAAACCTGACAATGAACAGTGCCCAACTTCGACAAGGCCCAATATGATTTGGATTATATCACAATATTTTCTACCTCCTCCTCTTTCTTTTTCATGATGAGTGAGTTTTGAAACCTATTATCTCTACTCGACGGTGGTTTGCTGGGATTACCCGTAAAGTAATCCGTCTTTTGCATCATTTTTGTATATCCTATTGTTGCTTAAAACCCTTCCCATTCTCTGGCGACTTTGTCCTCGGGCGTTACAATGGAGAGCATCGAGCCACTCACCTTTCTAACCATTCTTTCACATCAACATTAGAAGCTAAATGCTGGAGACACGATTTCATCTTACTTTCATTCTCCTCTTCACGAGCTCAGGTTTGCTTCATTCTCTTTTTCATGAAGCCGCTGAGATCAAGCTCAAGTTGTTGGTCCTCGTCGCCGAAATCAAGCTGATCTGGACAGTCGAGCTTGACATGAAGTCGCTTGATCTCGGCGGTTATTCACACCTGGCCGACATCAAGCTCAAGTCGTTGGTCTTCAACTAGTCAAAATCAAGCTTGATCTCGACAGATTGAGCTTGATCTCGACATGTTGAGCTTGATCTAAAGCTGTCGAGATCAAGCTCGTCGCTGGTCCTCGTCGTCGAAATCAAGCTTCGATCTCGACAGGTTGAGCTTGATCTCGACATGTTGTGGTGCATTTAACAAATGTTTTTTCGAAGAAATGTAATGATTTCTTGAAGGATTGAATAATTTTGGAAGTAAACAAGTTGTATTACCCTTGCATGTATATGTATGTTAAGAGAGAAAGAGAGATTTGAATCAAGTGAATTATTAACATTAATAAAGTATAGTTGTAGCTTTTTGGTGGTAAAGTTGTACTCTTTCTTTTTTCTTTTTCCTTCTCAATCTCTCATGCTTCACGATACATCGATGATTTTGAATTTTGATGGGGTGTGTGTTGCGTAATCGAGAGGTTATTTGTAGGGTGTTTCGTAAGAGTTCGGATGGGAAGAAGAGTTCGATGGTCCTCAAGCTCAACCGAGATCAAGCGCAACTTTGTAGGTGTCGCAGATCGAAGCCTGTATGGCCGCCGTTGTCTTCAACTGGTCGAGATCAAGCTCCACCTGACGCAGATCAAGCTCAACCTATAGCCGCCGACATACTCAACCTGGTCGATATCAAGCTCAACCCGCCGAGATCCGGCTTGACTTCGACAAATTTGAGGACCCAGCGACTTGAGTTTGATCTCGACGGGTTGAGCTTGATCTCTGGCTGAGCTTCGAGGACCACAAATTATTCCACATGATTGTGGATGGGTCTTGATGCTCCAATAGATAGTTGTCTTCAGCCGCCGAGATCAAGCTCAACTGTAGCCGCCGAGATCAAGCTCAAGATGTCGATATCAAGCCTCAACTCGCCGAGATCGGGCTTCGACTGGCGGCTTGTGAGCTTGATCTCGGCGGCAAGACAACTATCTATCGGAGCATCAAGACCCATCACAACTCATGTGAATAAATGTGGTCCTCAAGCTCAACCGACATCAAGCTCAACTCAGCCGAGATCAAACCTGCCGTTGATCCTCGTCGAAATCAAGCCCCGATCTCGGCCAGGTCCCAGATAGTTGTCTTCGCCGCCGTCGAGATCAGCTCTGTCGCCGAGAGGTCTGACATCGACATGTTGAGCTTGATAACGACATCTTGAGCTTGATCTCGACAGCACAGTTGGCTTGATCTCGGCGGCTTGAAGACAACTATACGGACTGTCCGAGATCAAAGCTTCACTTCGACATCTTCGACGATCAACGCATGAGTTTGATCTCGGCAGTGTCGAAGCTTCGATCTCGGTTGAAAGCTGAGGACCACAGCCTATTCAAGCATGATTGTGATGGGTCTTGATGCTCCAATAGATAGTTGTCTTCTGCCGCCGAGACTAAGCTCGGCCTCAATGAGAGATCAAGCTCAACTTTGTAGTCGCCGAGATACTCAACCTATATAGTTTTCTTGTCGTCGAGATCAAGCTCAACCATTTGCGAATTGTACAATTAGAAAATCTTCTCCTTTTCCCCTTTTTATTAAATATATTTCCTTGATTTCCCAATTTTCTTAGCTGGTTTTGCAAATGTAGGGTTTGTGATGTGAGTGTTGGCGGGTGTTTTTGAAGGAAAAATCGATTTTGATTCCTGGTTTGTGGTGGGGTCATGGGTGTGAGTGAAGTGGGGTGGGGTTTGTGAAAGTGGCGAAAATGAGCATGATTGTGGATGAGGAAGAATAAGGTGAATAGGTTCGCCTCCTACCGAAATTGATTGGCAAATACTTTGATAAATCCAAGTTTTTCTTCCTTGGTGTCAGCTTCTTTTCTCTAGGGTTTCAAAGAACATCAGTACTGTTGTTGTGTGTTGAAAACTAGCAACAAGTGGCTCACCACATGTTTCTTGCATCAAGACTGCATTTTCATTGATTAGGGGTGAGGGTTTTAGAGCATTGTACCACGAGTTTTGGTACTTCCTTGATGGGTACAATCCTCGCTGAGAGCTCTATACATGGCTACCCTTAAGGTTACCAAGAGTAATGTTGGGGCCGCCATTGTTAGGTTTGGTTTCTTTGAACCAAGCTGTTCTTGGCAATTGCCAATGTTCTTTGCTGCACTCGGAAAGGAGGAGGGGAGAAGAAGGAGAAGAGGGTGGGGAAGGCGACGGCGGAGAGAAGAACGAGGAGAAAGGAGAGAGAAAGTGATATCGATTTGATCCCTGAAATTATCGATTTGGTCACCGAATTACATTAAGTGACATGGAAGCCACCGATGCTTACATAGGTGCCACCCAGGCACTTAACGTGACACATCGCAGTGCTAACTCGTTAATCGGCGATGAGGTCGTGGACTATTTTGGAATATTCATAAAGTGGGGGACCAAGTTGATACGAGTGACAATTTCAGGGGACCATGTTGGGTATTACCTCTTAAACTAATATGGGCACAAACAAACCAACTTTATGTCGTATCATCAAATTATTATGATAAAGGAGAACATCATCATCATCATCATCATCATCATCATCATCATATAATAAACTAAATAAAATTGTCAATTTTACGTATTGCATCAATTAGCTAAATTAACCATTCTAATTCTAACAACATAAAATTGGTTTTAAATTTATTATCGTGAATGCCACTCAACTTTAAATACGCATACATAGACATGTCCTCCAAGAAAATGAGTGTTGTCTACTAAAGAGCAATTATTGCTTTCCCGGTGAAAATCATGACCTGCGAAACATTTTCACTACGACGGCGACAGCTTCCACACATTTTTACTTGTCCTCTCCTTATGTAACATAAAAGTTATACTCAACTGCAGCAATTCCAATAATGAATGAGTGAATACTGACCAAGCCACATACTAGCAAATTGAAAAGGCAGATATGATGCGTACAATTTAACATGAACGCTTACATTACTTCTCATGGTATAGCAACAAAGACTCTTTATGTATCTTGTGTCTTTTTATAATTTTGGGTACCTTTCTTTTTACAAGAAGGTTTGTCCTATAAAAATAGATCTAATCTAATTCTAAACTTCTTAAAATGCTTCCTTACATGTTCCAAGGTTTATGAGACATCAAAAACAGCCTCACTCTAATATGTTATCAATCATTTTAGTGCAATCTCAGTATATGATCAAACCATAGAGATGGTAAGAAAAATTGTGCACCATGATAATTAGTCCTGCCTTACTAGCTGAGCATTGTCACACACATAATAAGGCTATTAATTCAATTGCAAATATAAAGCTTAACTAAAATGATTAAAAGAAGTTTTCACAACTATGTCGGACTCATCCAACAATGGATAAGGCTCTTTTAAAGTGAGATTAACCATAAAAATCACAAGTTAAAAATGTATCTACCCTAATTCGGGGCAATTGGATAAACAAGTTAATTAAATGTTTATATCATACGTGCTTTCTATAAGCTATTTCAAGTTTCAACGATCAAAGAGACTCAACTTTCTTAGAATTTGGGTTTTGAGTACGCCTCAACTTGAAAATCTAGCTCATGGAGTGAGTGTTGTCCCCTTAAAACCACTAACTTTGCCATATCATTAGTCAATGTAGAAACTCCAATTTGGGTAAATTGGAGAAACACAGAGTATATCATAAGATACTTTCATAATCTAGGTAAGTGTTTATTTCATGAAATAAGTGCAAATAACCTCTTCAAAACACCGATATAGTCTTACCTCCTAGCATACCAATACATAGACAAACAGAATGCATCAATAAAATGACATGATAGGGATTACAGTTAAGATTATTTAATTTAATAGCATTTTATTTATAATTCTCAAGTTAAATTTAAAAAATCTCACTTCCCGATCATTCAAACATACTCTAAAATGGAGGACTTGAGTTGTAAACTCAGTCACACCCAATTATTAGTCACAAAAAAATGAATTTTGTGAGAAAAGAGGGGAGAGAAATCGAACCGTGATTAAAAGTGGCTCTCTTGAAGGTCCATGGCCATTTGGGAAGGTTAGGGCGAGAGAGAGTAAACAACGGCATTGTCGTTTAGCGACGTCGAGTGGGACTTGCAGGAGAAAGCGTGAGGAAATGGAAGAAGGGTTTGAAAGTGTTGCCTTTTGACCAAACGCATCGAGTGCGTCGTTTGGTGTATTCCACGATGTTGTAATCTGGGAGCGCAGAAGCAACTTCGTAGGAAGCGAGCGGGCAGCGATAGGACTTCCGCCAGAAGGAGGTGAAGATGCCGCCATACTCATCGCCACGCTCTCTCTCTCGCTCTCCAATAATACTTTGCCACAACAGATAGATAGAGAGATACAAATTGATTATGATAGCGAGGGCGCAGGCGAAAAGTAGTAGGAGGCTAACAAAATGATGTACATCTTATATTCTTTGGGTCCTAAACTAAAATCTAGAAGCCCAAATATTTTCCACCCAAAACCCTTTTCGTTTCTTCCATACTATTGAGAAGCAGAAACATTGAGATATGAAATATTGGGTTTATGCCTTTTCTACAATTTATAGGGAGTTTTTTAGGAGATATATATTGGTTAAATTATAAAATTGGTCCTCTAAATTTATTTTAAGTTTCAATTTGGTCTTCTACGTTTTATTTGTTTCGTTTTGACCCTCTACGTTTTATTTTAGTTTTCAATTTAGTCATTTCTGTCACTAAAAGTCAATTGTCCGTAACTAGAAATCCATTTTCCAAAATGTTATTTAGCTTTTAGCTACGGACAATTGGCTTTTAGTGACGGAAAAAAATCAACCTCGTTGTAACTTTTAAAACGTAAGGGATCAAAACTAAACAAATAAAACATAAAGGATCAAATTCAAATCTAAAATAAATATAAAGGACTAATTTTATAATTTAGCCGTATATATTCTATATATATTCTATTTTGGACAGAGCACACTGTATTTACAAATTATGCCCAAAAATATCTTTCCACATTGGTCTAATTGTCTTATCGTTAGTTATTTTACCTCAATTACTCTCGTTCTTCAATAATAGGACTGATTTTTTTTTTGATAACATAATAGGACTGATTTTGATCTTTATCTCTGGTGTTAAGTCTATTCGAATTAAAAAATGCCTATTTTATTTTTTTAAAAATTGTCAAATTAACTCTTTGATATTTTGTTTTGGGACTAGTAGTTTTCTCATCATCCTTAATGCTTCTTAGCCATCCAAGTTTCTTGCTTTCTTTTTCTACTTAACAAGTATATAGATTTGACATGCTTTAGACTTGTAAAAACTCATTTGGCATGCTTTTAGACTTTATAAACTCATTGAGTAATTTTGTGAGTCGTCTTATGTCTTTATCTTCCAACCCTTTCCATATCTTTTTTTTTTAACGGAAAACCCTTTCCATATCTTAATAACTATATTATCTGGTCAAACTTTCTTATCAATATCTATCATTTTCAATAATTATTTTACCTCAATTACTCACATTCTCTGGTATTACGAGTAGTTTTGATATTCATCTATAATGTTAAGTTTATATATCCAAATTAAAAAAAACATTTTGTTTATTAAAAAAATTATGAAAATAACTCCCACATCTTTCCTTGATGTTTTGCTTTGTGACTAATACTTTTCTTTCAACATCCTTAATACATCTTATTCGATTTAAGTTTCTTGATTTTTCTTTTCATAATTTTAGCAAGTCTGTAGATGTCTTGTTTTCCTTCTTTAGTACCCAATGACTAGTATAAATTTATTTATTTTTGTTCAAAAGATACTCATTCATTTAAATGTGCATTGGCAAACTCAAATGGGCCCAAATGACTTCCCAGGACAAGACTGCTTCGGGCCTCGCTAGACAAACTATCGGTTATCACAACCACTAAACATAAGTTGGACCAACAGACGCGAAGGTGTCTTGAAGCAAAGCTAATAAGTCAAACAAGTACAAGAATCCTCACCGAGTTCGCAAGAGAGCTACCACAACTCCTTCTCTCCTTTTCAACAAAGGGAGGCCAACCCTAAGGAAGAAAATCTGTGCCCCTTTGATATGGAGGAGAGATCACACTTCTGAGCGAAAATAGAGAAGAACACCTTGGGGAACCACCGTGGCCAGGCGAGCAGGCTCCGTGAAAGCAAAAGCCGCTTTTGCCACTGGCTTGAATCTGGGAGGATCGACCATTGATACAATATCGGGCCAAAAGCAGATCCAATATACTGACAGAAGGAGGCGGGTCTAGGGGTCTCCACAAAAGGAGCACATTGCTTATGAAGGTTGTCTTTGTCAGCTTGGAGTAATCTTCTAATCTCAGCTGGAGGATTAATGGGCCAAGAGGCATGGAGGGAGGACGAGGCAGCTAGTTTTGCCACCAGGTGGGCTACCTAGATCCCTTCTCTAGCGATCCAGGTGAAGCCATAGGTAACGAAACTAGTTTTTAACTTATAAATGTCATGCATAATTTGGATCAGTTCACCCTTTTGTATTTCCTTTCTACAGCAGTGAATAACATCCAAGGAGTCGCTTTCAATGACAACAAAAACGGAGCACCAAATTTCTTGCAAGGTTTAAAGCATCGCGAACTGCTAGGGCTTCTGCGATCAATAGGTTAAGAGTGGGAAAGATCTTGCGCATACCAATGATCGAGAACTCCAAAATGATCTCGAAAGACCACACCTGAGGTACCGATCTCTTTAGTTGCATTAAAGCTCGCGTCGGTATTAAGTTTGGTCACACCCTGAAGAGGGGGCCTCCAAACAACCTTATTATTTGCTAAGGTTATACCAATCTGCCTAGAGCAATTTGAGTCCAGCAGCTGAGTGTGGGAGTCCTTAACAACTAATTGAATTTGAAATAGGAGTGCATTATGGGGTATAACTAGTATAAATTTTTAAATGCTTTTGTTTTAGCTATGATGGCTACCTTCTAGTGTCTTACTTGGATACCTTATATTTGTTCTATTTTTTTCTCATTTTCACATGAGGACCTAATTTTATAGCATTGTGTCAATTATAATATTTTGTTACATGTATTTCCAACATCAAGATTCTTTACCTTTTCTCCTATAACTCCTCGATTCTCCTCTCTTGTCTCCTTAGTTATTTTCCTAATCTTTTTAATCATCTCATTCCACATATTGTTAACACTTTTGCGTGTCTCCAAAAACCTTTTATCACATAAAGAATCATTTATAGCCTTTTAGTTCCTATCATTTTATCCTAGAAATGATAACTTACTATGCCTAGTTGCCTTTATCTTGAAGCATACATCCATAACTAGAACATTATGTTAGGGGTGGCGTCTAGGAGTGAGGAAGTGCCCATGTGGCCCCCCCAATGAACCAATTTTTCCACCAATCTTATCATGGACCATCTGCATTGTATCTTTCTCATTATTTCCAACCCTAGACATCCCAGCCTCCTCTATGTCAACACCTTACATTCAGCCAAGCAACAATGAAGTTTGACCAAAGAAGTTGCATCCCAAGCCGTCAATCCGCCACCGTTGCGGAGCCTTTAGCTTCACTAGGGAACCATCGATCATTGTCTAAGCTTTCCAACAAGTAGAGGAGAACGAAAACCCAAACACAGATCGGCGCTCGTGCTGACTCACGTCACTCAAGCCTGACTTAATTCACGAGAGCACCAGATCCCAAGCCTATGTTGTTGTTGGAACCATTGTGGGATTGGATAAAACAACACGATTCATGTAATATGCAAGCAAATTTGTATTCAGATGATGGGGGGGCAACAAAGAAATCTAGATAAATGTTAAAAATAATTAAAAAACAAACTTAAAAAAAATCAAAGTTTGGGTTGTTGGAAATGAATCGTAACCACCTTTAAGTAAAATAAAGATTAAAACACATTTATGACACAAAAAACAAGAGAGTGACCACCCCAAAAGAACAAAGGAGGAGAAAATAGAAAGAGGAACATAAATATGTAAACTTATAAATGTTTAAAATGAAGAGAAAAGAGAATATGCCTACCGCAGATCGGATCAAAGGGTTTAAGAAAGGGTGAGAAAATCAAATCAAGGAGCGAGCTTTGAAATTGACTTGTAAAGTTTGAAACTTTGAGATGCAAATACAAGAAATGAAGCAAACCTTTTTAGTAAAGCGAAATAAACCAAACCTGAAATGGGTTTGGAGCTTTAGTTCAGTTTAGTCGAATTAGTGAAACTTTTCCACACCTTTTCTTGATGTCCTTCCAAATACTCAGTGGCGACGTTAAGGAGGGTCAGGGGAAGACCATCATCGGCGATGGCGAGAGGGATAAAAGATAAAGCGAAAGGATCAGAAAAGGAGAGAGAGTGATGAGAGGAAGAAAAATTTGAGAGACAAAGGGAATTAGTTAGATTTGGTGTGGATGGACATGATAAGATTTGGTGGGATGATTTGATCTAACGAGAGAGAAAAGTTTGGTCCCTTATGGATCACATGGGACACTTTCCTACCTAGGCGTCGCTTTATGTTATGTGACTTTTCTATCATGGTATGACTTTACAGTTTATGAATTTTTATTTTCCTTATAAAGAAGTGAATTTGGAAGCATTCTATCTCATTCTTATCACGTATTAAGGTGCACTTCTATTTTCTTAAAGGTATTTATTGAACTAAACCTTTTAAATCTTTCCAAGACTTATCCACGTGTTTCTCTCGATATCTTTGTCGCATGTCTACAACAAGTTATCTATTTGTTGCGTGTTTTCGCTATGTTAAACCAAACACATAGATGATCTTGATAGATTGTCCTCTTCCCCCTTTTATACTTTCTTAGCTTAAAAACCGTTGAACATCAGAAAAGATAATATTATGTATTGGTCATGTTATAATTGATTAACCGTTATATGCAATTGTCATTTATATATAAACCGATATGTCAAGTATTAATTATGTTGTATTAATGGTATCGTATATTGATAAGCGGTCTGACCAAGTTGTCTTTTAAGTCGTCTTGTTCAGTAAAACCTATATTTTGGTTGGCAATATCCGGAACAATCCACTCTCCCCCTAAGCTAGGAGCCAGAAAGGCGATAAAGCTTAAAAGTCTTCAACGTTTTATAAGACAATCCAAAACCATAAAGAGGATAAAGCTCAAAAGTCTCCAACATTTTCAAAGACAGATGTGAATATTTAAAATTTGTGAACTGTTAGCATGATAGTTATGGTAATCGCTAATCAATTTGTGTTTCCTTTTTAGTCATTCTATTTGTATCATTGTCATTAGCCTTGTAATATACCTGAATATTATTTGCGCATTAATCTCTTAGATTTTCTCTATTCTTCCATGATATGGGTAGAGAATGAGAAAAATCGGACCTTTGAATAGTTTGTTGAACAATAAATCTCTTGTCTTCTTCCTTGTTTGAATTATGGTAACTTGCGTATCCTAAAGCAGGCTTTGACCCTCTTGTTTGTTAGGATTCAAGCATTGCTTTTCAAGTACCATGTGTTAACTAGTTAAGAAATCCCACGGTTATGGATTTAGAGCTTGTTAGTATAAGATTATGAGCACCCACGGCGGTGGGTTGCGTTTATTTGCTCATCCGACACAACGCATTTGTTCTCTCTCTGTATCTCTCATCATGGGGCCCACTAAGCTTAGCGATAGTTGCCGTAGTAATTTGTAAAGTTGCTTTGATTGCAAAACAAGCAATGGTGCACTAAATTTATCTTTGCCCGGCTAGACTAGATGACAACAACTAAAATTTAGTTTACGCCACTAATGATGCCCTTATGCCTCCAAACCGATTCCGCGGAAGGTAGGCTTTGGGTTGCTCTAAAATAGTTGCATTGAAAATGCAATATACCAATGTTCTTCACTATTCCATAGAGAAACAATATCTTCCAACCACGATCTTAAACCCAACTTTCATTAATCGATTATAGACGACTCACACTAAGATGCACCTCGAAGTTCATGAGTACACATATACTTATTGCATCATTTTAATCAAGCTGTAGTTATTCTCCATTTCTAGTTGTGGTGGACACTACTTGTCAATTTTAATTTTTTTGTGTGTATAATGATGAAAATGGAATTTAACCTATTATTATTATTTGATGTATTGCTCAAATCTTTCACCACTAATCCAATCATAATGACTTTCCATTTGATTTTATATGTATGGATTGAAGTTTTAGGTACCCAAATTCTCATTTTCTAGTTCTAGTATTATTTCATTACATGTAATAAGAGATTATGAGCGTTTGGTTCAAAAATAGCACCCTATCTTATCATCGTCCGATTTTACATATAGTTTTGTTTTTTCTGCCAGTCCCTTATAACACGCCTCGCACTAACATCAAAATGAAGAAAGGGTAACTAAAATTAACTACCACTCTCCTCATAATGCTATCTAATTCTATCCACACTAGTAAGATACCCGTGCATTACGCCAGTCACTCGACCTCACGCATTTTTGAAATACACATGTTTTATATAAACTAAATTTTTATGTGACAAACTTGATTAGTTGTTTTAATTCTTAAAAATACAGAAAAGAGTAAGGAAGTCATCTTTGAGAAAATAATTCAACCAAATTCCAACTTGTTATGTTACATAAATAATTGGTTGCTATAAATGCATACATAAAATTGATATGTGTTAAATAACAACAACATTATGAGTCAGAAACTCAATCTAAGTTATTATCGTTCTCCATCAGATTTAAGATTGTGAATAGATACATGTAAATAATAAATACTTGCATAACATTGATGTGTCTAAAGACAATTGAACTATACCAACAAATTCAACTCTAGCTATTACATATTACCCAGTCGGAACTTACCAAGAAAATAATCATTTATAAATAATAAATATATACATAAAATTGATATGCAATAAAAAAATTTGGTTACAAAATATATAATAATATAAAATAAAAATGAAAAGAAATAATACCACTATTATATAGTGCATTGCTATGCACGGTGTATACTTAAAAAATATTAGTAAAGAAATATAAAGAGAAATTTGTAAGACATGTATCTAAAGTGCACATAAAAAATTTAAAATGAACTTGTTTTCAAAAATTATAAAAATATTTCAATTTTGTAAAGAGAATAATAATAAATTTAAATAGGAATTCATTGCATTGTTAAGAAAAAATATTGAATAAAAGGTAAGCTGTTGATCAAACTCAAGTTCAACCTATCGAGATCAAACTCAAAATTTGTTGATCCTCAGTGTCCGAAGTCAAGCTTTGATCTCGACAGTCTGTATAGTTTGTCTTGAAGGCGTGAGATCAAGCTCTGTATCGAAGTCAAGCTGATCTCGGCGAGGTTGAGCTTGATCTCGGCGACGAAGACAACTATATAGGTTGAGTATCTCGGCGGCTCTGAGGTTGAGCTTGATCTCGGCAGTTGAGCTTGATCTCGGCGACGAAGACAACTATCTATTGGAGCATCAAGACCCATCACAATCATGTGAATATTTGTGGTCCTCGAAGCTCAGCGAGATCAAGCTCGACTGTCGAGATCAAACTCAAGATGTAGCTCCTCAATTGTCGAAGTCAAGCCTGATCTCCACAGGTCACTGTATAGTTTGTCTTGGCTGTCGAGATCGCTCTCAGCTATCGAAGTCAAGCGATGTGGGCAGGTTGAGCTTGATAACGACATCTTGAGCTTGATCTCGGCTGACTTCTGAGGTTGAGCTTGATCTCGGCGGCAAGAAGACAACTATCTATTAGAGCATCAAGACCCATCACAATCATGTGAATAGCTGTGGTCCTCAAGCTCAACCGACATCAAACTCAACACAGCCGAGATCAAACTTCAGGTGGTGATCCTCAGTGTCGAAGTCAAGCTGATCTGTGGAGGTCTGTATAGTTGTCTTCAAGCTCGAGATCAAGCTCTCAAGTCAGAAGTCAAGCCTGATGTCGACGAGGTTGAGCTTGATAACGACATCTTGAGCTTGATCTCCGGCTATTCTGAGGTTGAGTTTGATCTCGGCGGCAGAAGACAACTATCTGGGACTGTCGAGATCCAGGCTTCACTTCGACATCTTGGCGATCAACAACTTGAGTTTGATCTCGACGGGTTGAGTTTGATCGGTTGAGCTTGAGGACCACAACTATTCACATGATTGTGATGGGTCTTGATGCTCCAATAGATAGTTGTCTTCAAGGCTGTCGAGATCAGCTTCGACTGTGAGAGATCAAGCTCAACTCGTAGTGTCGAGATACTCCAACCTATATAGTTGTCTTCAAGGACCGAGATCAAGCTCAACCTGTCGAGATCGGGCTTGACCGGCGACTTGAGGCTTGATCTCGGCGGCGAAGACAAACTATCACAGGACTCCGCCGAGATCGAGCTTGACTTCGGCGACGAGGATCAACGGCTTGAGTTTGATCTCGACGGGTTGAGCTTGAGTTTGATCAGCGACTTACCTTTTATTCAATATTTTTCCTAACAATGCAATGAATTCGTATTTAAATTTATTATTTATCTCTTTACAAAATTGAAATATTTTTATAATTTTTTAAAACAAGTTCATTTTTAATTTTTTATGTGCACTTTAGATACATGTCTTACGAAATTTCTCTTTATATTTCTTTACTAATATTTTTTAAGTATACACCGTGCATAACACAGACCATATAATAGTGGTATTATTTCTTTTCATTTTTATTTTATATTATTGTATATTTTGTAACCAAATTTTTTTTTATTGCATATCAATTTTATGTATATATTTATTATTTATAAATGATTATTTTCTTGGTAAGTTCCGACGGGGTAACATGTAATAGCTAGAGTTGAATTTGTTGGTATAGTTCAATTGTCTTTAGACACATCAATGTTATGCAAGTATTTATTATTTACATGTATCTATTCACAATCTTAAATCCTGATGGAGAACGTATAATAACTTAGATTGAGTTTCAGACCATAATGTTGTTGTTATTTAACACATATCAATTTTATGTATGCATTTATAGCAACCAATTATTTATGTAACATAACAAGTTGGAATTTGGTTGAATTATTTTCTCAGCATGACTTCCCTTACTCTTTCTGCATTTTTAAGAATTAAAACAACTAATCAAGTTTGTCACATAAAAATTTAGTTTTATAAAACATGTGTATTTCAAAAATGCGTGGCGTTTATGACTTCGTATGCTGCCAGTATCTTTACTAGTGTGGATAGAATTAGATAGCATTATGAGGAGAGTGGTAGTTAATTTTAGTTACCCTTTCTTCATTTTGATGTTAGTGCGAGGCGCGTGTTATAAGGGACGGTAAGAAAAAACAAAACTATATGTAAAATCGGGATGATGATAAGATAGGGTGCTATTTTTGAACTAAAACGTTCATAATCTCTTTTTTTTATTACATGTAATGAAATAATACTAGAGACTAGAAAATGAGAATTTGGAGTACCAAAACTTCAATCCATACATATAAAATCAAATGGAAAGTCATTATGATTGGATTAGTGGTGAAAGATTTGAGCGTCTACATCAAATAATAATAATAGGGTTAAATTCCATTTTCATCATTATACAAACACAAAAATTAAAATTCGACAAGTAGTGTCCACCACAACTAGAAATGGAGAATAACTTCTGATTTGATTAAAATGATGCAATAAGTATATGTACAGTTCATGAACTTGGAGGTGCATCTTAGTGGGTGGGGAGCTGGTCTATAATTGGATTAATGAAAGTTGGGTTTAAGATCGTGGTTGGAAGATATGGTTTCTACATGGAATAGTGAAGAACATCGTAGTGTTAGATCGGCCGTAGGCCCCGATCCGAAGACCCAAAGACTCACCAGGCCACTTTCTCGCCGTCGATCCACCTTCCCTCGATGCCACGTCGTCCGCATGCCTCTCCGCCTTCCCTCAACGTGGCCGACCCAGCGGCTTTGTGCATTAAAGGAATTTAATGCGACTTAGGGTTTCACGGGCGGTTACACATCGGCGATGCTTGTCCTCAACTCATATTTAAAGAAGATCGCGTCGAGCGGTCGAGGTAATCTTCTTTCTACCACCTCTTACTCACCTCGACACACCGACTTGGCGTCAGAGTGTTTGCAGTACACCACCCAACACGCTGCCGTCATCATCGTCGCGAACACAACCGCATTGCTTCCCTCGGTCATCCTCGAAGTTCTTTTGAGAACATTGGCGCCGTCTGTGGGAAATCGTTTACGATTTCATTTTCTTTGTCGAAGTCTCCTTCTTCACTTTCGGCGATGGTAGGTTGAAGCATCAAGTCGCGACTAGCGGTTCCACTCCTGCGAACGCAGATCTCGAACCACCTCACCATGAACCTGGTGATTTTATCGGTGAAGTCACGAGGGACAAAGGAATAACGCTTCCGCCTCGCATCGACGATGGCCGCTTACGATCATTGCTACTCAAAGCCGTCTGCGAACGAGGCCATGCGCCGTTCTCATTCGCGAGTTCCGCGAATTCATTGAAGCCATGCGAAGAGCGATGCCAGGCTCGGAATCAACGTCTCGTCGAATGGAGAATCAGCGAAGGAAATTCCGTTCGCGTTGCCACAGCGGTCGACAACGAGAAGATCGTGTTTCGTTCTCCTCGGAGATCGAAGGAATCAGAAAATCTCGGTGCATTCATCACCACCACCAGAGCCGCGACTCAACCGCTCTGGGCATAGAGCGACCGGCGTAACACTTGATGGAGATCGTGCTCCACCTCGTAGTCACGAGATCGAGGTCAGTTTGCCTCAAAGCGGAGACATGAGCAAACCTGCACTGAAGAGTTTCTTCGAAGTCTTTCTGCTGAATCCGATATGCCACACTCTCCACCGCGCCATCGCCGCTTCTCGGCGCGCCGTCTCATCAGCGAAGGTACCACCACGGCGACACTCCCCCGAGAAGAGCCGCCTCGGCCTCTGGCGGCGGTAAAATCTGGCGCCGCCTCTCACGCTTGCGCCGTAGTGCTCGTTCTGTCTCCATCAACCTCTTCTCGGGCGATGACCACAGATGACACGTGCAAGGCCTTTGGTCGCTGCGTCTAAGATTATGAGATTCCCGATTAGAAGCATCTTGAAACCGCCCTCGTTGGACTCCTACAGCGGGACCCGCAAACCAAACGAACATGTTGGCAACTTTGACCTTTGTCATGGACTATAGAAGCGCCCGAGGCGATAAAGTGCGGAGATCTTTCCCTCGCTCTGAAGAAATCGGCCTTGTCTTGGTTCCAGGACTCTTAGAGAAATTCCATTGGATCGTGGGTGAGTTAAATCGACCCGGTTCTCGCACATTTCCACGCATCTAAAGTCGACCGAAGTCGGCAGCGACCCTGGCCAGCGATTCGGCGAGGAAAGGTGAGTCTATCGAGAGACTATGTCGGCGTTTCAACAAAAGAAGCCATTTTGGTGAAAAAATGCTCGGCGAGATGAAATTATACTTGCTAGAGCAAGGCCTGGTCGAAGGAAGCCTGTCGATGTCGACATTGGTGTCGACAAACCGACAGATCCTGACCAGGAGTTCTGAAAGCGAGCTCGGAAATTCATGAATTCTGAAGAGAAGTTGATGGCATCAAAAGCCAAAGGTAAAACCAGGAGGAAGGCTGGTGGACAATGCGAAGGCAGTCGCGTAGGGAGAAGGAAAGTCGAGGTCGGCAAAGAGAGATCGGCGAATATACCCCTTTGAACACTACCCTGGCGGCATCTTGAATGAGTCTTGCGAACACCGAATAAAGTGATCTTTGGAATTAAATTTCCCGAAGGGAAAAGAAAGCGAATCTTTGATAAGTCGAGTCTTGCCACTTTCACAAGTGTGTCGAGACGCGAGGCAGATGAATGTTTTCACCTGAAGGGCGTCATAGAACAAGCTGATCCAAAGAGGCGAGGTTGACGAAATATGTGAAAGGAAAACCGAGATTTGGAGATAGAAGGTCTAGATCTAGATCACCTCGACCTCAAAGGAGAGACTACGGCTAGGGGCCAGCGACCGCGAAGGAGCAGTTCGTGCATCAGGAAGAGACCTCGCCCTCCCTATACGTCGCCATGGTCATTTCAGGAGGATTCTCCGATAAGGGAGGGCGAGCATCAATTCAGCAAAAGCGAAAGTTGAGAGAAGCGATGACCATTTCTCTTTGTTTTCCTTCAACAAGTCGGCATAAGGAAGACCACCCTAGCCTTTTACGGCGAAGACTTGGTGAATGGAAGGCGAACTATTTGATTCCCTGTTGGTGAAAGCTTTATATGGCTAACTTTGGCGTCGAAGAATCTTGATAGACCAAGGAGCTCGGCGGATATCATGTTCTCTGGTGTTTAAAACCTTGAAACTACGAGAAAAAGATCTAAATGCACCGTACCGAGTCAGGCTGGCTGGTTTCAACGGTTCGAAAACAAAGCCGTTGGGCTATGTGGAGTTGATGGTGACTTTTGGAGAAACAACCAATCTCCAAAGCGTGAAGGTCCAATTCATCGTGTTACCATGCAAGTGCATTTACAAGCTGCATCGTCGGACCTTGAGCCTTTGGGTGAGTTAGGAGGCTGTAACCTCGGCAGTTCACCTGAAAATGCGTTTTCATGATGGCGAAGACAAAGTCGTCACCATCGAAGCCGACCAAGAAGGCTGCGAGGAGATGTTATATTTTGTCTTTGAAGGCGAAGAGCAAAGGAAGAGAAACAACTCCCTTGACCAGAAACTTGATCCTGCAAAGGCTGCTGCCAGGCGTCAATCTCACGGTTCGACGCCGAGTTGAGCTCGAGGATGAGATCTGGAAGAGCGACCTCTGGCGCGAGCTCCACCAAAAGATTAAAGACCGATTACGATGGAGGAATTCATCCGAGTTCAACTAGGAAGACCAGGGAAAGCGGTGAAGCTTGGTGTCGATCTCCCTGAACAAGTCAAATTGCAAATAACGAGTGCACGAAGTCCAAATGCCGAGCCTCTTCGGCAGGGCCAATTTCTTGACATGCGGTATTTCTCGATATTGCACGCCTGACTTCGCTCTCGACCCCAAAGCTCATTTGGGTAGCTCAAAGCGCCGTAAGCAAGCTCTGAAAAAGCCGGCGGCATTGCCAAAGGCTGTCGAAGACTTAATTAAAATTTGAATTCATTAGGGAGGTCAAATATACTACTTGGCTATCAAATGTTGTATTGGTTAAGAAATCTAATGGAAAGTGGCGAATGTGTGTTGATTACTGCGATCTTAACAAGGCGTGCCCCAAAGCGCCTACCCGCTCCCTAATATCGACAAACTTCATTAAACAATTCCTCTGGTTTTCAATTGTTGTCTTTCATGGGCGCATACTGCGGGTACAACCAGATTAGATGCATCATCTTTGATCAAGAAAAAACGCGTTCATAATGGCGGATAAAGGTAATGCGCTATAACGTAATGCCATTTGGCCTTAAACGGCTGGAAGCGACATATCGGCGCATGATGAACAAAGTCTTCGCCAACGGATCGGTAGAATCTTTGGAGGTATATATGGATGATATGATAGTAAAAACAGCGAAGAAGTCGACCACGCGTCGTCGATCTTAGAGAAGTCTTTCTTTGAAATGCGAAGACATAATATGAGGCTCAATCAGGAAAAGTGCACTTTCGGAGTTGAGCTGGAAAATTTCTCGGTTTCTACCTAGCAGGAGAGGAATCGAGCCAACCAGATAAATGTCGGTACGTAATAGAGATGCGGCAACCATCGTCAAGAAAAACATCCAGCTGACTCACGGGAATGCTAGCCTCCTTGGCGAGGTTTATCTCAAAATCTGCGAGAACATGCATTGCCTTTCTTACGCTTGCTCGAAGGAATTGATTCGAATGGTCACCAGTGCTTGAAGAAGCCTTAACACGGGTAAAGCAGCATACTATCCCAACGCCCGGTGTTGGCGAGGCCGTCTCGGGGAGGTCGCTTTATCTCTACTTGGCGATGTCGAGCGAAGCTACGAGTCACGTCCTCGTTCGCGAAGCGAGCGAGGACAGAAACGTCTATTTTATAAGCAAAGCGCCCAGGGCCCCAGGTGAGATACCAGAAAATCGAGAAAGTCGTGCTACGTCGCGATGTCGCTGACTCGGCGCTTGAGACAATACTTCTTAACGCATCCATAGTGGTCAGGCCGACGGCCAATCAAGCAGATTCTACCAGGCGACTGACCTGGCGGGCGTATGATCAAGTGGTCGGTTGAGTTATCAAGTCGGAGTTACTGGCCGAGACAAACTATCAAAGCCCGATGCTTAGCGGATTTCATTGCCGAGATGACTCCTGGAGCTACGAACATTGTTCCAAATGGGCGCTCCATGTCGACGGATAAATCAATTCAAAGGCGATGGCCATTTGGTTTGTTGCTCGAAAACGACGACGGGCTGGTCGTCGAATTTTCATTGGGATTCTCCTTTCCCACCTCCAACAACTTGACGAGTCACGAGCGTGTTTAGCTGGCCTCCTCACGGCTCGAGACCCGGCTGAAGAGGTAAAGCTGATACTGATTCTCGACTAGTTGTGTCCCGAGATAAGTGGAGAATACCAGGCTAAAGATCCACTTCTTCAAAATACCTCGCCCTGGTAAAGAAGAAAATGGCGACTTCACCTCGTGGAGATCGTACGTTAGAGAACAAAGCGTCGGTGACGATGCTGTCCAAACTTCGCCCGGCCACGAAGCTCGAAACAACGGTCGGTAATACAAGAAACAACGGCGAGCCTAGCATTCTGCCGTGGTTGATACCACTTATGGCCAGTGCGAGGAAACTCCGAAGTGCGCTGCGATTTCCCGAGCAGCGTCGATGATCCGCCCGATGAGCGACCAGGTTGGATGACACGATTCAAGAATTTATTCAATTGATCGGCTACGATGATGAGAAGGAAGCGCCAAAAATCGAAAAAAGGCATCTTCGTATTCTATGATCGGCGGTATCTTATATTGAAGAGGTTCTCCACCCCCTGTTGAAATCGTCGGCGATAGCGGCGCCAATATGCACTGCTGAAGTGCATGAAGGCATATGTGGGCAACACCTTGGAGGGCGTTCCTTGGCAAAGAAAATCCTCGTGCCAGGGTACTCTTGTAGGCCCTGAGCAGCGGGCGCGATATCGTTCGTGAAGAAATCGACAAATGCCAGAGACATGGCGATCTACACTTAGCTCCTCCTCTGAGTTAACATCCACGACATCACCGTGGCCGCTTTGCTTGGTGGGGCATTGATATACTTGGACCTTTTCCAATGGCTCCGGACGGTGAAATACAGTCGTTGCGGTAGATTACTTCACCAAATGGGTTGAGCGAGCCCTGGCGAAGATAGCGCAAAGAACTTGATTAAGTTCTTCAAAAGATATATTACGACAAGGTTCGGGATTCCCAGGGGTGGTAAATCCTGCGGAAACAGCGAACGCCCAATTCACAGATCGCGGATTAGAAAGACCTTGGAAGATCTTGACATCAAGCGACACTTCACCTCGGTAGAACACCCCAGACGAGCGCGGCCAAGGCGAGGCGCGAGCGAGTTATCTTCACAGTGCGAAGCGAAAGATTGGATGAGGCGAAAGCGGGCGAAAGAGCTTCCCAGAGTGCTCTGGGCGTGTCGAACTACTCCACGTTCGGCGGCGGAGAATCTCCTTTAAATCTCACATATGGGGAAGAGGCCATCATTCTGTCGAGATTGGGAACTTAGTTGGAGAACCTCGCATCCCAAGTAGCATTGACAGCTGCCGAGTATCACGAGAAGAACTCGACCTCCTGGCGAATCACGAGGAGCTTGCGGCACTTTCGGCAGGTCGCGATAAAAGCAGAAAATCGCGACAAGATACAACCAGAAGTGTTGTACCTGAGAAATTCATGCACAGGGGACTTAGTTCTTGACGGCTGATGTTGGCACGAAGAGCGCCACCTGAGGAAACTTGCACCCAATTGGGAAGGCTGTCTGCAGAATTATCGCAAAGGCAGTCTGGCGCCTACACCCTCGAGACACTGCAAGGACAGCAAATTCCAAGAACTTGGAGCGCAGCAAAGATGAAGAAATATTATAGTTGAAACAAATGTATTCTAAACACATAAATGTGAAGCAATGAAGTATGATTGGAGAAATACGCAACCAGCATTTATTTATTATCAAAGCCTTGTGCATTGGCACAAGCATCGATGTAGAGATCGACCTCGTGCCGAGGGCCGCGTGCCGCGAGCTCATGTTAAAGCCTTGTGCGTTGGCACAAGCACATGTGATCGACCTCGTGCGAGACCGGCGTGCGAGGCTCGTGATAAAGCCTTGTCGCGTTGGCGCAAGCACGATGAAGAGATCGACCTCGTCTGAGACGCGTGCACGAGCTCGTGATAAAGCCTTGTCGCGTTAGCACAAGCACACGATGAAAGAGATCGACCTCGTCTGAGAGGCCGCGTGCGCGAGCTCGTGATAAAGCCTTGTGCGTTGGAACAAGCACACTGTGATCGACCTGCGTCTGAGGCAGCGTGCAGGCTCGTGATAAAGCCTTGTCGACCTCGTGCCGAGACCGGCGTGCACGAGCAGTGATAAAGCCTTGTGCGTTAGGCGATGGCTGATGAAGAGATCGACCTGCGTGCAGAGACCAGCGTGCACCGGCTCGTGATAAAGCCTTGTCGCGTTGGCACAAGCACTTTGTAATCGACCTCGTGTCGAGACCGCAGCACTGATGAAGAGATCGACCTCGTTGGCCGAGACGGCGTGCCGCGTCGAGCCTCGTGTCGATAAGCGCCTCGGAAGGTGGAACACGAAGGTCCCAAATGAGCCCGATAAACAAAGCACGACCGGGCGGCGTTTGCGGTTCCTTCACGAACAAAGGCGTCGAGCGTCGACATCCAGCGAACTTCAACGAGTCTCCACCTGCGACATTCGAGCTAGCGACTTGGGGGCAAGCTGTTCGGGTGGGCGAGGCCCGATCAGAAGACCCGACACTCACAGGCCGCTTTACGCTCGTCGATCCACCTTCCCTCCGATGCCACGTCGTCCGCATGCCTCTCGCCTTCCCTCAGCGTGGTCGACCAGTGACTTTGTGCATTAAAGGAATTTAATGCCGAGCTTAGGAGTTTCACGGGCGGTTACACATCGGCGATGGCCGTCTCAACTCATATTTAAAGAAGACCGGCGTCGAGCGGTCGAGGTAATCTTCTTTCTACCACCTCTTACTCACCTCGACACACCTGCGACTTGGCGTCGGGTGTTTGCAGGTACACCACCCAACAGCGTAGTCGTCATCAAAGTCGCGAACTGACCGCATTGCTTCCCTGGGTCATCCTCTGAAGTTACATTGAGAACAATTGGTATATTGCGTTTTCAATGCAACTATTTTAGGAGCAACCCCAAGCCTACCTTAAAGCGGAATCGGTTTTGGAGGCATAAGGGCATCATTAGTGGCGTAAACTAAATTTTAGTTGTTGTCATCTAGTCTAGCTGGCGGCATAAATTTAGTGCACCATTGCTTGTTTTGCAATCAAGCAACTTTACGACTACGGCAACTATCGGCGTTTAGTGGGCCCATGATGAGAGATCTGAGAGAGAGAACAAATCGTTGTGTCGGATGGCGATCAGCATAACCCACCTTGTGGGTGCTCTGCGAATCTTATCACGAACAAGCTCTAAATCCATAGCAGTGGGATTTCTTAACTAGTTAACACATGGTACTTGAAAAGGAATGCTTGAATCCTAACAAGCAGTAGGGTCAAAGCTTTGTTTTAGGATATCACGGTTACCATAATTCAAACAAGGAAGAAGACAAGAGATTTATTGTTCAACAAACTATCTGAAAGGTGCGATTTTCTCATTCTCTACCCATATCATGGAAGAATAAAGAAAATCTAAGAGATTAATCATAAATAATATTCAGGTATATTACAAGGCTAATGGCAATGACAAATAGAATGACTAAAAGAAACACAAATTGATTAGCGATTACCATAACTATCATGCTAACGAGTTCACAAATTTTAAATATTCACATATGTCTTTGAAAATGTTGGAGACTTTTGAGCTTTATCCTCTTTATGGTTTTGGATTGTCTTATAAAGCGTTGAAGACTTTTAAGCTTTATCACCTTTACGGCTCCTAGCTTAGGGGAGAGTGGATTGTTCAGGATATTGCCGACCAAAATATAGGTTTTCTTGAACAAGGCGACTTAAAAGACAACTTAGTGGGGACCGATTATCAATATCACGATACCATTAATACAACATAATTAATACTTGACATAACGGTTTATATATAAATGACACGGACATAACGGTTAATCGAATTATAACATGACCAATACATAATATTATCTTTTACGATGTTCAGCGGTTTTTAAGCTAAGAAAGTATAAAAGGGGAAGAAGGACAATCTATCAAGATCATCTATGTGTTTGGTTTAACATAAGCGAAAACTGCAACAAATAGATAACTTGTTGTAGACATGCTGACAGTACATTGAGAGAAACACGTGGATAAGTCTTGGAAAGATTTAAAGGTTTAGTTCAATAAATACCTTTAAGAAAATAGAAGTGCACCTTAATACGTATAAGAATGAGATAGAATGCTTCCAAATTCACTTTTTATAAGGAAAATAAAAAAAATTCATAAGCTGTAAAGTCATACCATGATAGAAAAGTCACATAACATAGGCGGCGTCTAGGGTAGGAAAGTGTCCCATGTGATCCATAAGGGACCAAACTTTTCTCTGTTAGATCAAATCATCCCACCAAATCTTATCATGTCCATCCACACCAAATCTAACTAATTCCCTTTGTCTCTCAAATTTTTCTTCCTCTCATCACTCTCTCTCCTTTTCGGATCCTTTGGCTTTATCTTTTTATCCCTCTCGCCATAAATCGATGATGGTCTTCCCCTGGACCCTCCTTAAATAAATCCTTGAGTATTTGGAAGGACATCAAGAAAAGGTGTGGAAAAGTTTCACGAATTCGACTCAAAGCCGAACTAAAGCTCCAAAACCCATTTTAGGTTTGCTTCATTTCTGCTTACTAAAAAGGTTTGCTTCATTTCTTGTATTTGCATCTCAAAGTTTCAAACTTTACAAGTCAATTTCAAAGCTCGCTCCTTGATTTGATTTTCTCACCCTTTCTTAAACCACTTTGATCGATCTGTGTAGGCATATTCTCTTTTCTCTTGATTTTAAACATTTATAAGTTTACATATTTATGTTCCTCTTTCTATTTTCTCCTCCTTTTTGTTCTTTTGGGTGGTCACTCTCTTGTTTTTGTGTCATAAATGTGTTTTAATCTTTATTTTATGAAAGGTGGTTACGATTCATTTCCAACAACCCAGCTTTGATTTTTTTTTTTAAGTTTGTTTTTAATTATTTTAACATTTATCTAGATTTCTTTGTTGTCCCCCATCATCGAATACAAATTTGCTTGCATATTACATGAGCTGTGTTGTTTTATCAATCCCACAATGGTTCCAACAACAACATAGGCTTGGGATCGGTGGTGCTCTCGTGAATTAAGTTGTGGCTTGAGTGACGTGGTTGCACGAGCGCGGATCTGTGTTTGGGTTTTGGGTTCTCCTCTACTTGTTGGAAAGCTTAGACAATGATTGATGGTTCCACTAGTGAAGTGAAGGCTCCGCAGCGGTGGCGGATTGACTGACTTGGGATGCAACTTCTTTGGTCAAACTTCATTGTTGCTTGGGTGAGCAGGAAGGTGTTGACATAGAGGAGGCGGGGATGTCTAGGGTTGGAAATAATGAGAAAGATACAATCACAGATGGTCCATGATAAGATTGGTGGAAAAAATTGGTTCATTGGGGGCCAGATGGACACGTCCTCACCCTAGGCGCCACCCCTAACATAATGGTCGAGGTATGCATGTAGACTTCAAGATAAAGGCAACTAGGCATAGTAAGTTATCATTTCTAGGATAAAATGATAGGAACTAAAAGGCTATAAGCAGATTCTTTATGCGATAAAAGGTTTTTGGAGACACACAAAAGTGTTAACAATATGTGGAATGAGAGGATTAAAAAGATTAGGAAAATAACTAAGGAGGCAAAGGAGAATCGAGGAGTTATAGGAGAAAAGGTAAAGAATTTTGATGTTGGAAATACATGTAACAAAATATTATAATTGACACAATGCTATAAAATTAGGTCCTCATGTGAAAATGAGAAAAAATAGAACAAATATAAGGTATCCAAGTAAGACACTAGAAGGTAGCCATCATAGCTAAAACAAAAGCATTTAAAAATTTATACTAGTTATACCCATGAGACCCTATTTCAAATTCAATTAGCGTTAAGGACTCCACACTCATTCTTTGGACTTAAATTGCTCACAGGCGATTGGTATAACCTTAGCAAATAATAAGGTTGTTTGGAGGCCCCCTCTTCAGGGTGTGACCAAACTTAATACCGACGCGAGCTTTAATGCAACCAAAGAGATCGGTACCTCAGGTGTGGTCATTCGAGATCATTTTGGAGTTACGATTCTTTGATGCAGACAAGATCTTTCCCACTCTTAACCTATTGATCGCAGAAGCCCTAGCAGTTCGCGATGCTTTAAACCTTGCAAGAAATCTGGTGCTCCGTTTTTGTTGTCATTGAAAGCGACTCCTTGGATGTTATTCGCTGCTGTAGAAAGGAAATACAAAAAGTGGTGAATCGATCCAAATTATGCATGACATTTATAAGTTAAAAACTAGTTTAGATTTACTATGGCTTCACCGGATCGCTGAGAAGGGATCAGGTAGCCCACCGGTGGCAAAACTATTTGCGCGCAAATCACTCCCTCCATGCCTCTTGGCCCATTAATCCTCGGTGAGATTAGAAGATTACTCCAAGTGACAAAGATAACCTTCGTAAGCAATGTGCTCCTTTTGTGGAGACCCTAGACCCGCCTCCTTACAGCCGATTATATTGGATGCGCTTTTGGCCCGATATTGTATCAATGGTCGATCCTCCCAGATTGCTTGTGGCAAAAGGGCTTTGCTTTCACGGAGCCTGCTCGCCTGGGCCACAGGGTTCCCAGTGTGTTCTTCTATTTTAGATTCGTAGTGTGATCTCGCCCTCCATATCAAAGTGGGCACAAAGATTTTCTTCTGTTAGGGGTTGGCCTCCTTTGTTGAAAAGGAGAGAAGGAGTTGTGGTAGCTCTCTTGCGAACTTCGGTAGGATTCTTGTACTTGTTTGACTTATTAGCTTTGCTTGAAGACACCTTCGTCTCTGTGGTCCAACTTATGTTTAGGGTTGTGATAGCAGATAGTTTGTCTAGCGAGGCCCGGCCCAGTCTTGTCTGGTTTGGGCCCATTTTGAGGTTTGCCAATGCACATTTAAATGAATGAGTATCTTTTGAACAAAAATAAATAAATTTATACTAGTCATTGGGTACTAAAGAAGGAAAACGAGACATCTACTGAGACTTGCTAAAATTATGAAAAGAAAAATCAAGAAACTTAAATCGAATAAGATGTATTAAGGATGTTGAAAGAAAAGTATTAGTCACAAAGCAAAACATCAAGGAAAGATGTGGGAGTTATTTTCATAATTTTTTTAATAAACAAAATGTTTTTTTTTAATTTGGATATATAAACTTAACATTATAGATGAATATCAAAACTACTCGTAATACCAGAGAATGTGAGTAATTGAGGTAAAATAATTATTGAAAATGATAGATAATGATAAGAAAGTTTGACCAGATAATATAGTTATTAAGATATGGAAAGGGTTTTCCGTTAAAAAAAAAGATATGAAAAGGGGTGGAAGATAAAGACATAAGGCGACTCACAAAATTACTCAATGAGTTTCTAAAGTCAAAAAGCATGCCAAATGAGTTTTTACAGTCTAAAAGCATGTCAAATCTATATACTTGTTAAGTAGAAAAAGAAAAGCAAGAAACTTGGATGGCTAAGAAGCATTAAGGATGATGAGAAAAAACTACTAGTCCCAAAACAAAATATCAAAGAGTTAATTTGACAATTTTTAAAAAAAATAAAATAGGCATTTTTTAATTGAATAGACTTAACACCGGAGATAAAGATCAAAATCAGTCCTATTATGTTATCAAAAAAAAAAAAAAAAATCAGTCCTATTATTGAAGAGCGAGAGTAATTGAGGTAAAATAACTAACGATAAGACAATTAGACCAATGTGGAAAGATATTTTTGGGCATAATTTGTAAATCACAGTGTGCTCTGTCCAAAATAGAATATATATAGAATATATCTGAATTTAAATTATAAAATTAGTCCTTTATTTTTATTTTAGATTTGAATTTGATCCTTTATGTTTTATTTGTTTAGTTTTGATCCCTTACGTTTTAAAAGTTACAACAGGTTGATCTTTTCGTCACTAAAGCCAATTGTCCGTAGCTAAAGCCAAATAACATTTTGGAAAATGAACACAGGCTACGGACAATTGACTTTTAAATGAAAATAACAAATTGAAAACTAAAATAAAGCGTAGAGGACCAAAACGAAACAAATAAAACGTAGATGACTAAATTAAAACTTAAAATAAACTTAGAGGACCAATTTTATAATTTAACCAATATATATCTCCTAAAAAACTCCCTATAAATTGTAGAAAAGGCATAAACCCAATATTTCATATCTCAATGTTTCGGTCTCAATAGTATGGAAGAAACGAAAAGGGTTTTTGGGTGGAAAATATTTGGGCCGAGATTTTAGTTTAGGACCCAAAGAATATAAGATGTACATCATTTTGTTAGCCTCCTACTACTTTCGTCTCGTCCTCGCTATCACAATCAATTTGTATCTCTCTATCTATCTGTTGTGGCAAAGTATTACTGGAGAGAGAGAGAGAGAGAGCGTGGCGATGAGTATGGCGGCATCTTCACCTCCTTCTGCGGCGGAAGTCCTATCGCTGTTCCGTTCGCTCCTACGAGTTGCTCGGCAGTTCCCAGATTACAACATCAGGGAATACACCAAACGACGCACCCTCGATGCGTTTCGTCAAAAGGCAACACTTTCCGACCCTTCTTCCATTTCCTCCGCTTTCTCCTACGGCAAGTCCCAGCTCGACGTCGCTAAACGACAGGCCGTTGTTTACTCTCTCTACGCCCCTAACCTTCCCAGCGTCATGGACCTTCAAAAGAGGCCCTTTTAATCACGGTTCGATTTCTCTCCCCCTCTTTTCTCACAAAATTCATTTTTTTTGTGACTAATAATTGGGTGTGACTGAGTTTACAACTCAAGTCCTCCATTTTAGGGTATGTTTGAATGATCGGGAAGTGAGATTTTTTTTTTTAAATTTAACTTGAGAATTATAAAATAAAATGCTATTAAATTAAATAATCTTAACGGGTAATCCCTATCATGTCATTTTATTGATGCATTCTGTTGTCTATGTATTGGTATGCTAGGAGGTAAGACTATATCAGTGTTTTGAAGAGGTTATTTGGACTTATTTCATGAAATAAACACTTACCTAGATTATGAAAGTATCTTATGATATACTCCTGTGTTTCTCCAATTTACCCAAATTGGAGTTTCTACATTGACTACTGATATGGCAAAGTTAGTGGTTTTAAGTGGGGACAACACTCACTCATGAGCTAGATTTTCAAGTTGAGGCGGCAGCTCAAAACCCAAATTCTAAGAAAGTTGAGTCTCTTTGATCGTTGAAACTTGAAATAGCTTATAGAAGCACGTATATGATATAAACATTTAATTAACTTGTTTATCCAATTGCCCCCGATTAGGGTAGATACATTTTAACTTGTGATTTTTATGGTTAATCTCACTTTAAAAGAGCCTTATCCATTGTTGATGAGTCTGACATAGTTGTGAAAACTTCTTTTAATCATTTTGTTAAGCTTTATATTTGCAACTGAATTAATAGCCTTATTATGTGTGACAATGCTCTGGCTAGTAAGACAGACTAATTATCATGGTGCACAATTTTCTTACCATCTCTATGGTTTGATCATATACAGGAGATTGCACGAAAATGATTGATAACATATTGAGTGAGGCTGTTTTTGGTCTGCTAAACCTTGGAACATGTAAGGAAGCATTTTAAGAAGTTTAGAATTAGATTAGATCTATTTTTATAGGACAAACCTTCTTGTAAAAAGAAAGGTACCCAAAATTATAAAAAGACACAAGATACATAAAGTGCTGTTGCTATACCATGAGAAGTAATGTAAGGTTCATGTTAAATTGCTTCTGCATCATGTCTGCTTTTCAATTTGCTAGTATGTGGCTTGGCTGTATTCACTCATTCATTATTGGAATTGCTGCAGGTTGAGTATAACTTTTATGTTCTGTTAAGGAGAGGACAATCAAAAATGTGTGGAACTGTCGACGAAGTGAAAATGTTTCGAGGGTCATGATTTTCACTGGGAAAGCAATAATTGCTCTTTAGTAGACAACACTCATTTTCTTGGAGGACATGTCTATGTATGCGTATTTAAAGTTGAGTGGCATTCCCTGATAATAAATTTAAAACCAATTTTATGTTGTTAGAATTAGAATGGTTAATTTAGCTAGTCTGTCTGTAAAATTGACAATTTTATTTAGTTTATTATATGATGATGATGATGATGATGATGTTCTCCTTTATCATAATAATTTGATGATGCAGCATAAAGTTGGTTTGTTTGTGCCCATATTAGTTTGGGGTAATACCCAACATGGTCCCTGGAAATTGTCACTCGTATCAACTTGGTCCCCCCACTTTATGAATATTCCAAAATAGTCCCTGACCTCTGTCAGTTAACGAGTTAGCTGGCGATGTGTCACGTTAAGTGCCTGGGTGGCACCTATGTAAGCATCCAGGTGGCTTCCATGTCACTTAATGTAATTCCAGTGACCAAATCGATAATTTCAGGGATCAAATCGATATCCATTTCTCTCTTCTCCTTTCTCCTCGTTCTTCTCCTGCCTGTTGCCTTCCCCCACCCTCTTCTCCTTCTTCTCCCCCTCCTCCTTTCCGGGACAGCTGCAACATTGGCAATTGCAAGAATGTTGGTTCAAAGAAACCAAACCTAACAATGGCAGTCCCAACATTACTCTTGGTAACCTTAAGGGTAGCCATGTATAGAGCTCTAGCAGGGATTGTACCCATCAAGGAAGTACCAAAACTGCGGTACAATGCTCTAAAACCCTCACTTTAATCAATGAAAATGCAGTCTTGATGCAAGAAACATGTGGATCGAGCCACTTGTCGCTAGTTTTCAACACAACAACGAGTGCGGTGTTCTTTGAAACCCTAGAGAAAAGAGCAACACCAAGGAAGAAAAACTTGGATTTATCAAGTATTTGCCAATCAATTTCGGCCGGGAGACGAACCTATTCACCTTATTCTTCCTCGGCCACAATCATGCTCATTTTCGCCACTTTCACAAACCCCACCCCGCTCCACTCACACCCACAACCCCACCACAAACCCGTAATCAAAATCGATTTTTCCTTCAAAAACACCCGCCAACACTCACATCACAAACCCTACATTTGCAAAACCTGACTAAGAAAATTGGGAAATCAAGGAAATATATTTAATAAAAAAGGGGGAAAAGGAGAAGATTTTCTAATTGTACAATTCGCAAATGGTTGAGCTTGATCTCGACAGCTTGAAGACAACTATATAGGTTGAGTATCTCGACAGCTACAGGTTGAGCTTGATCTCGACAGGTTGAGCTTGGTCTCGACAGCTTGAAGACAACTATCTATTGGAGCATCAAGACCCATCACAATCATGTGAATAGCTGTGGTCCTCAAGCTCAACCGAGATCAAGCTCAACCTGTCAAGATCAAACTCATGCTGTTGATCGTCAAGATGTCGAAGTGAAGCCTGATCTCGACAGGTCCCGTATAGTTGTCTTCAAGCTGTCGAGATCAAGCTCAACATGTAGCTGTCGAGATCAAGCTCAAGATGTCGTTATCAAGATCAACATGTCGACATCAGGCTTGACTTCGACAGCTTGAGAGCTTGATCTCGACAGCTTGAAGACAAACTATACAGGACCTGTCGAGATCAGGCTTGACCCGGCGACTGAGGATCAGCGGCAGGTTTGATCTCGACAGGTTGAGCTTGATGTCGGTTGAGCTTGAGGACCACTATTCACATGATTGTGATGGGTCTTGATGCTCCAATAGATAGTTGTCTTGGTCGCCGAGATCAAGCTCACTGCCGCCGAAGTCAAGCCCGATCTCGGCGAGTTGAGCTTGATATCGACATCTTGAGCTTGATCTCGGCGGTACAGGTTGAGCTTGATCTCGGCGGCAGAGACAACTATCTATTGGAGCATCAAGACCCATCACAATCATGTGAATATTTGTGGTCCTCAGCTCAGCCAGAGATCAGCTCGACTGCCGAGATCAAACTGGCTGTTGGTCCTCAGCGTCGAAGTCAAGCCTGATCTCGACAGGTTGAGCTTGATATCGACAGGTTGAGTATGTCGACAACTATAGGTTGAGCTTGATCTCGTCAGGTGGAGCTTGATCTCGACAGATTGAAGACAACGACAGCTTGAGCTTGATCTCGACACCTACAGGTTGAGCTTGATCTCGGTTGAGCTTGGGGACCATCTGAACTCTTCTTCCCATCTGAACTCTTCTGAAACAACCTACAAATAACCCTCTCGTTCTGCAACACACACCCCATCAAAAATTCAAAATCATCAGTATCAGCAAGCATGAGAGATTGAGAAGGAAAAAGAAAAAAAGAAAGAGTACAACTTTACCACCAAAAAAGCTACAACTATACTTTATTAATGTTAATAATTCACTGATTCCAAATCTCTCTTCTCTCTTAACATACATATACATGCAAGGGTAATACACTTGTTTACTTCAAAATTATTCAATCCTTCAAGAAATCATTACATTTCTTGAGAAAAACATTTGTTAAATACACCACAACATGTCGAGATCAAGCTCAACTGCCGAGATCAAGCTTGATTTCGACAAATTGAGGACCAACAAATTGAGCTTGATCTCGGACTTTAGATCAAGCTCAACATGTCGAGATCAAGCTCGATGGCCGAAATCAAGCTTGATTTCGACTAGTTAGACCAACGACTTGAGCTTGATGTCGGCCAGTGTGAATAATGGCCGAGATCAGCGACTTCATGTCAAGCTCAACTTTGTCGGTGATCAGGCTTGATTTCGACAAATTGAGGACCAACAAATTGAGCTTGATCTCAGCGACTTCATGAAAAAGAGAATGAAGCAAACCTGAGCTCGTGAAGAGGAGAATGAAAGTAAGATGAAATCAGGTCTCGATACGCTTCTAATGTTGATGTGAAAGAATGGTTAGAAGGTGAGTGGCTCGATGCTCTCCATTATAACGCTTTGAGGACAAAGTCGCGAGAGAATGGGAAGGGTTTTAAGCAACAATAGGATATACAAAAATGATGCAAAGACGGATTACTACCTGGGTAATCCCGTAAACCACTTGTCGAGTAGAGATAATAGGTTTTCAAAACTCACTCATCATGAAAAGAAAGAGGAGAAGGTAGAAAATATTGTGATATAATCCAAATCATATTGGGCCTTGTCGAGTTGGGCTGTTCATTGTCGAGTTTAGTTCTTCGCGTTGTCGAGATTGGTTACGCTTTCGTTGTCGAGTTGGTTGGTTCTGCAAATTTGATTCATTTTCGAAGTTGCTTTTTTGAAAATCAATTCGGTGGATAGAAGAGGAGAGTGAGAGGATGAAGGATCTGTATTTTATTTTTCAAGAGGTGGCTGGGCGGAGGCGGTGCATGAGAAGGAAGCTTGAGTTGGTTGGTTTAGTTCTGCTCGTTGTCGAGATTGGTTCAAGCTCGTTGTCGAGTTGGTTGGTTCTGCTCGTTGTCGAGTTGGTTCACTGTCGAGTAGAGATAATAGGTTTTCAAAACTCACTCAAAAGAAAGAGGAAGTAGAAAATATTGTGATATAATCCAAATCATAGGCAATTTCTATGGTGCACAAGGAAGGTGGGTAACACCACCGTGCACAAGTTTCTTTCACCATTAGATCAAAAAAAACTTAGAAGTTATCATGCACCCTCTCACACCAGATCAAATCCCCTCTCTGATATCTCTCCCTCTCTCACCTCTTCGTCGATGGTTCTCGCTGTCACTTCTCCGGCTTCATCTTCAATGATACGACCAGGCAACACAGATCAAGTTCGTCCGAGATGTCGAGATCCGAGATCCGAGATGTTGAGATCAGGAGTCATTTGACAAGACGCGTGCTCTTGACACGAGGTCGTTTACATCCAATGTGCATGCCGTCGTTTGCCACCCAACGCGCTCTCCGGCACGAAATCATTTTAGTGCACGTTGGATGTCGAACAAGCCATGTGTGAAAAGCACGTGCACAAATGATTTCGTGCCGGAGAGCGCGTTGGATGTCAAACGACGTCATGCACATTGGATGTAAAACGACCTCGTGCCGAAGAGCACGTGCGCTGTCAAATGACCTCGGATCTCAACATCTCGGATCTAGGATCTCGACGACTCGACAGATGATGAGGAGGACAACTTCGGATCCCGGATCTCGACATCTCGGACGAAGAGGTGAGATGTCGAGATCCATCTAACCGTCGACGAAGAGGTGAGAGATATCACAGAGGGGATTTGATCTGGTGTGAGAGGGTGCATGATAACTTCTAAGTTTTTTTTGATCTAATGGTGAAAGAAACTTGTGCACGGTGGTGTTACCCACCTTCGTTGTGCACCATAGAAGTTGCCGACAACTATATTGGAGACTCGACCCATCACAATAGCTGTCGAGACCAAGCTCAACCGAGACCAAGCTCAAGCTGTCGAAGTCAATCCTGATCTCGACAGGTTGAGCTTGATCTAGGCTGTCGAAATAAATGATGTGAATAGCTGTCGAAATCAAGGTCAAGCTGTCGAGATCAGAATCAAGCTGTTGGTCCTCAAGCTGGTGAGATTGATCTCGACAGTTTGAGCTTGATCTTGATGTCGAGATCAAGCTCAACCGAGACCAAGCTCAAGCTGTTGGGCCGCAAGCTGTCGAACTCAATCCTGTCGAAGCATCAAGACCTATCACAATCAAGCTGTCGAGATCAATCTTCATCTCGACAGCTATCACACATGTCGAGATGACGCTGAAGCTGTTGGTCCTCAAGCTGTCGAGATCAGTCTTCATCTCGACAGGTTGAGCTTGATCTCGACAGGTTGACCTTGACGTGCCCAATGTCTGCGAGCTCGACGTGCTAAACCTGCGCGCTCGTTGACCTCGACGTCGAGCTCTCCATTCGCACATCTGCGAGCTGCAGCAGCCAATCGCAACGAAGCGCAGCTTTCAAACACAAAGGGATACACCTCTACTCAAGACATTTCACGATCCTCTTATGCACTTACGCAAGCTGCCTTACCTGCGCGATGGGGGTGGTGAGGCGCGACGGGAGCTTCTCCGGCGTGGGTGTGTTCAGCGTCGTGAGGGAGGGGTGGCGCGACGTCAGCTTCTCCGGCGTGGGTTCGTCAGGGAGGGGAGGCGCTCGGGAGGGTGACGGAGGGGAGGCGCTCGGGGTGAGGGAGGGGAGCTCGTGAGGCGGGCCGCTCCTAGGCTGATAAAACATATTAGGTGGGGGTAGGGGCTTTTTCGTCTTTTCATCCACAAAAAGCTGACAGGGGGTGTGGCTAGCAAATGTGGGGGGTGTGGATAGAAAAAGCCTTAATTTTTCAGAGCATCACAAATTAGGGTTCTGACGGTTATATTTTGGTCTCACATCGTTTCCAGCGTCGATTTGAATCGATTCGAGTATGTCTAAGTCGTTGGACCTTCCTCCCAAGGGTGGTTTCAGTTTTGATCTCTGCAGAAGAAATGAAATGCTCGAAAAGAAGGGTCTTAAGAGTCCTTCGTTTTTGAAGACTGGGACGACTATTGTTGGTTTAGTTTTCCAGGTCTGGATAATGATTTCAGTTACTATTATATGTTGTTTATGTGGTTTTCTGAAGTATTTGGCTTAACTCATTTGCTTGCTTCTTTAACATTGAGTGGGGTCCACCTTGGAATGATGGGATCTAAACATTGAGTGTGAACTCAAGTCTTGGGGTGGACTCTAGAATGACTTGAAATATGCTTTGATAATTTTTCTGTCTGACATTCTGAGGATTCTTTTATAGGTTAGGGAAACCCAAACACATGTAAATGTTGCAAGTTCAGTTAAACTGGGTGTTAGTGGCGAGGAAAGTTTGCTGGATGTATTATATGTTTAGATGTTTAAATATTTTGATGATAAAGCAATGATTGGTTCTAACATTATGCATTATGTTATTAAGTATAATGTAAAGGGTAGGGTGAGAACCTGGGAAGCCAAGAATGGCACTGGGTTTTTTTTATGTTTTGAAAATCTTGCAGGACAACTTTTTGGACTCAATTACTATATGTAAAGTAGGACCACTCTTCATCTGTCTCTTTCTCTGACAAATTTGCTTGTTGATGCTAAAAATTTCTTACCTTGTAGTAATTTGTTAAATCATATACTAGAATACATGAAGGATTGATTTTCTTTTCTTGGTGGCCTTTAAAAACAACTGGATAAATGAAGTTTTAAAACTCATGCATTGATTTATAAAAATTGTAATGAGTAATTGGCTATTTCTAGAACTGCTTATCATAGTTCAGCAGTGGGGCATCTCAAGTAGGTTGGTTGAGCTTTTTTTCCTTGCCTGCACTGCTTCATCTAGCTAGGGAGCATTCAATGTGGCTGTGGTTATAAATTTATAATGTTAAAGCTGAGGTTTGATGTGCTTTTTTCTATCATAAATTTGAAACCAAGTTCCTCTGTCTACTGACTACTTTTTAACATGGTCATCAAATACAGAATTGTACCATTTAGCATCTGTGCTCTTCATGACTCTCCATTGCACTGTCACCCATTCCAAATAAATTTTTATGTAACTGTATAAGTTGATTGCTTTTTTTTAAAGTTTAATTTGTTTAGTTTGATCAAATGTTGATGTTTCCCACATAATAAATTTGCCTTAGGATGGTGTCATTCTTGGAGCAGATACTAGGGCAACTGAAGGGCCCATAGTCGCCGATAAAAATTGTGAGAAAATCCATTATATGGCACCCAACATATACTGCTGTGGAGCAGGCACTGCTGCTGATACAGAAGCGGTAACAGGTATCTTTTAAAATGCATATATCTTATTACATGCCTCATGGATTATTGCATATGGCTGTTGTTTAGGTTTTGATCATGTTAATAAATATAGTCAAACCATTGAAAATGAGATGTTAGTTATTTATTGTAGATATGGTTAGCTCACAGCTGCAACTACATCGCTACCATACTGGTCGAGAATCAAGAGTTGTTACAGCACTTACTCTTCTTAAGAGACACCTTTTCAAGCTGAGTTTCGAACTTCCATATTGAGTGAATTCGCTCCTTGTATCGACTTCTGATTCTAACTCATTAAATTATGTGCAGTTACCAAGGTCATGTCTCGGCTGCCTTAGTTCTTGGTGGGGTTGACATCACTGGACCTCATTTGCATACTGTTAGTCATTGCTTAAACTTTTCTTTTATGCTCAAAAGTTTTCTTGTTTGGAGTGCATACTCGAAAGATTTCTCATGAATATTGATTACATGTTTTGCAGATCTATCCACATGGGTCAACTGACACCCTTCCATTTGCTACAATGGGATCAGGTTCACTTGCTGCAATGTCTGTATTTGAGTCTAAATACAAGGAAAGCTTGACTGTAAGTAAGGATATTGAGGCTAAGAAAGCATGCCTGCTTCAATGTAGCTCTTTATTAAAATAACTAGAATTACCCCCATGTGCTGCACAGAAAAAGAAAACCAAAAGCTCCCATCTAATTCAAAATGGTCAGTGTACTTTCAATGTTAGCAAGATGATAACAAATCAACGATGAAAGAGAAATAGATAAATGGGTTGGAAAAAAATTAGTGGAGAGATTGGCATGTGTAGTGTGTTATTATTATTGTAGACCACGAGCAAAGGCACCCTTAAAACTTCTTAGACTACATTTGATGATATTCTGTCAGATGTTATTATATTTATATTCCTTGTTAATGGGATGATATGTCAATTCAGAGTCCTAAATATAAAGATGTACATTATGACTGTTGTAATTGACACTGATAGTGTTAGTAATTTCAGTCTTGTCTAAATATTTCAATTCAATAAAGATTTTTATTTTCTGTAAACATTTTGATGTGGTGCAGAGGGATGAAGGAGTAAAGTTAGTTGTTGAGGCGATATGTGCTGGTATATTTAATGACCTGGGAAGTGGAAGTAATGTTGATGTTTGTGTGATAACCAAGGTTAGTGCATTGATACCTTATCCTACAAGTTGTTTGGCGGCATGAATCTAACTTCAATTTAATCACAAATTCTTCGTTAATGCTGCACAGGGGCACAAGGAATATCTAAGGAATCACCTCCTGCCAAATCCGCGTACATTTGTCAATCCAAAAGGCTTTACCTTTCCCAAAAAGACAGGTTTGTTGCAAACTATACCATTTATTACACTTGTTTTATGAATCGTATGATACATTATCATTAAAAAAATATGACATTTTTAAGTGAAAATATGTAAGATAAGGAAAAAATAGCCCATATATCCTATATGGGCTTCAAAATATATGGGCTTCAAAATAATTTAAGATTTAACTCTATTGGAGGGTCTTGTATTGTATAGTCTAGATGATATACATCCCTGACATATTGTTTAGTCTAGATGATATACATCCCTGACATTGTTTAAATAAAGCAGAATTCTACTGATGTTTTGAGAAGCTGTCCAGACATCGATTGTTTGCCTCTTCCCTTATTCTGTTGCCTTTTTTCTTGCTGATGAAACAGTGTGGAGTACATTCCATTTGAAACTATTGATATATAATGTCTAATGTTTAATTTGTCTCTGTTACAGAGGTTCTCTTAACAAAGATTACCCCGTTGAAGGAGAAGGTTGAAGTAATTGAAGGAGATGCTATGGAAGAGTAGCAAAATTGGTCGAGTCTGAAACTTGATTAGTGCAATGTTTGTGATATTTATAATTGTACTTTCAGAACCTTGGCTCTTTTATATACCTAAAATGACTTCAGTTTCATTAGATTATTGCGAGTTATTTTCCATAAATTTCATCATTTGGAAGGTGTCTTCGTCATCTCGATTCTAGTTTTGGCTACAAAATGCTTAGCATAAAACAGAAGAAAGAAAATAACTAGCAAGACAAATAGCTGTGGAGCCATCACTTCCACATGATTGAATCGTGGAATCACCGAGCAGGATTCAAGAAACGCCGCTTCCAATCTATTAATCCAAGGTGGCATAAGATGTGCTGGATTGTTTTGTTGATCTTGGACACCTCATTTGAATTAGAGCAAAGCTTACAAATCCCTAGCAACATAACTATTACGCTGTCAGCTATCTGTTAACAGTTAGTACTTACCAATTGGGACATATTGATTATTTTCTGCGGAGAGAATTTTATTGAACAGATTATTGAGCAATGTATTTGTTTAAAATTTGCGTGGTGTTGAGTGCTGGATTTTTTATTTTATTATCCTCATTTTAATAATTATTAACCGATATATCCTAGTTTTTTCAATATTATTTCCCTAATTGTCCTAGTTTTTGGCTAGTTGAGAAATCGGGTTTAGCAACCCCGATTTCTCAACTGTGTTGATTTATTTTTTTTGTGACTTACGTTGAGAAATCGGGATTTGTATCCCCGATTTCCCAACTGCTATATGTTTTTTTTTTTTTAATATTTTCAGTTAAGAAATCGGGATTTGTATCCCCGATTTATCACCTTTTTTTTTATTATGTTTTGAGAAATCGGGTTTTGTAGCTGAGAAACCGGTCCCTCTGGACCCGATTTGTCAACATGTTTTCTGTTTTTTATTTTTCCTCAGCGTGGTTTTAATTTGTTTTTCTGTTTAGTTTATCAGTGTCGAGCTCAAAGAAGACAAAGGCGCACACGAACTCGGAGGTGCAGCTCGTTCTCGGGTTCAATCCCTCCTGACTAAACCCCTCGTCGTCATCGGCAACATCGACGCGACGATGTCTTACTGAATAAGCCTCAAATATTGGCTTTCTGGAAGTTTCACGATTTTGGGAAAGAGAGGCGCAGAGTTGCTAGAATCTCAATTCAATTCGCCATCGATTTGGCGCTTATTGACAACAAGGTCGTGAATTCTTACCTTATGTTATGGACCAGGTCGGTAGCCGAGTTCTAGGACGCCGTCGACCTGGTGCGAATCGGCTTCGGTTGTCGACACAGTGCAGAATCGGCTCGGTTGTCGACTGAGTGCCAGGTTTGCATACGCTCTACTCTCGACTCGGCGATACTATTCTCAAAACACTAAACTCATCTCTACGATGCGAGCTCTATGCTCACCCTAAAAGCCCACCGCTCGACATCTCGGATCCAGGACCTCGACATCACACTCAACATCCGCTGCGTGTCTGCTTCATAACAATTACTTAACCTCTGTTGGTACGCAAATTCAACACTAAAAACTAACGTCACAAAACCCGATTTCTCAAAACATAATAAAAAAAAAAAAGAGGTGAGAAATCCGGGATACAAATCCCGATTTCTTAACTGAAAATATTAAAAAAAAAACATATAGCAGTTGGGAAATCGGGGATACAAATCCCGATTTCTCAACGTAATTCAAAAAAAATAAATCAACACAGTTGAGAAATCGGGGTTGCTAAACCCGATTTCTCAACTAGCCAAAAACTAGGATAATTAGGGAAATATTGAAAAAACTAGGATATATCGGTTAATAATTATTAAAATGAGGATAATAAAATAAAAAATCCGTTGAGTGCTAGAAGTAAATGCCGTGATCTTGCGGTGCGCTCTTGCAAAAGACTTCTTTGGGTAAAGCCACTATTAATATTTTGGGATGATTAGTTTAAATAACATTAGAAGCAATAACATTATTCAAATGTGTTGGTTTAGCTGGTCGGTTTTAGGGGTGGCAAAATGGATTGATTGGATAAATCCATCAATGGATTCTAATAGATGGATGAGAAAAATTTACTTATCTATTTATCATCCACTAAAATTTTATCAAAAAAATTCAATCTATCTATTATCTATTGAAAAAAATCATCCAATCCATTTATTAACAATTTTTTTATCGATGGATATCCAATCCATCCATAAAATTTATTTTAATCACAAAAAATTATTTTTAATCATAAAATATATTTTTAATCATAAAAAATATTTTAATTACAAAAAAATATTTTTAACTATTAAATATAAACACACACACACACACATATCTCTCTCCCTCCTTTCTCTCCCTATCTCCCTCCCCTCTCTCCTCTCTTCCCTTCTCTTCTCTCCCCATCTCTCTCTCCTCTCTCTCTCCCCTCTCTCCTTTCTCTTTCATCTCTCCCCTTTTTCTTATCTCTCTCATCTCTCTCTCTCTCTCTCGCTCTCCTCTCTATCCCCTATCTTTCTCTCCCTCCTCTCCCTATCTCTCCCTATCTTTTTCTCTCTCCTCCCTCCGCCTCTCCTTTCTCTCTTATACGTGGTTTGTCGTTGGATAAGTCTTTGCTGAGAATAGAGTCGTAATGTCATAAAATGGCTTCAAAACTTCAAAACTTTCCTAATAGATGGATTGGAAAAATCCATTTATCCATTTACAATCCACTAAAATTTCATCAAGAAAATCCAATCCATCCATCATCCATTTAAAAAAAAAAAAAACCCGTCCAATCCATCTAGTAACAATCCAATCCATCTAGTAACAATTTTTTTTATGGATAGATATCCAAACCATCCATAAAAGTTATTTTTAATCACAAAAAATTATTTTTAATCATAAAATGTATTTTTAATTACAAAAATATTTTAGATAGAAAAATTATTTTTAATCATAAAAACATTACTCCCTCTCTCTCCACTTCCCCCTGCCTCTCTCCTCTCTCTCTCCTCCCTCCCTCCCTCTCTCCCTTCCCTTTAACTCACTCCGTAAAGCGTTAAGTGAGGTGAACTAGAAACGTAAAGATAAACATAAATGCAATCGAGCTAAAAATACGTTGTTTGTATTGATTGATGTGTGTAAAATTATGTACAACTTTGGTATTTATAGTAGTAACTAAGAACAACACATATTTGCCACGTTCAATGGCTAACACATATCCCTTTTATATATTGTTATAGATTATAGATTAAGTATCCAAAATAAAGGGTAAAATTGGAAAGAAAAAGTCTACACCAAAAGGGGATATCCCCTTTATATATTGTGTTCCGGACTGGGCCGAGGCCCAATCCGAAGATCCAACGCTTTCAGGCCCATTTCCGCATGCCTCTCCGCCTTCCCTCAACGCAGCCGACCCAACGGTTCTCAGCATTAAAAGAATTTACTGCCGACTCCCGGGTTTCACGGAACGGTTACACATCGACAGTAACCGTCCTCAACTCGTATTAAAGGAGACCGCGCCAAACGATCGAGGTAATGATTATTTTTCCACCTCTTCACTCACCTCTTACACACACTGACTTGAGCGTCGGAGTGTTTGCAGGTACACCACCCCAACAGGTCGCCGTCATCCGTCGCGAAAGAACTGCATTGCTTTCCCTCCGGTCCATCCTCCTGAGTTCTCGTCGAACATTGGCGCCGTCTGTGGGAAGCAAAGAGGTATGACGAATACACCCCTTTGAACACTACCCCTAAGCGCATACTGAATGAGTGCGCGAACACCGAATTCCGTGATGCTGGAATTAAATTTCCCCAGAAGGGAAAAGAGAAGCCGAATGCTGATAAGTCGAGGTACTGCCACTTTCACAAGTGTGTCGGGCACGAGACCGATGAATGTTTTCACCTGAAGGACGTCATAGAACAACTGATCCAGAAGGGCAGGTTGACCAAATATGTGAAAGGAAAACCGAGATTTGGAGATAGAAGGTCTAGATCTAGATCACCTCGACCTCAAAAGAGAGACTCAGCTTCTGGGACGCAGCACGAAGGAACAGTTCGTGCATCCGAGGAGAGATCTCGTCCTCCTCCTGTCGTCATGGTCATTTCCGGAGGATTCTCCGATAAGGGAGGGGCGAGCATCAATTCAGCAAAACGAAAGTTGAGAGAAGCGATGACCGTTTCTCTTTGTTTTCCTTCATCAAGCTCGGCATAAGTGGAAGACCACCCGCAGCCTTTTTCTCGGATTTAAGACTCGTGAATGGAAGGCCGAACTATTTGATTCCCCTGTTGGTGAAAGCCTATATGGCTAACTTTGACGTCAGAAGAATCTTGATAGACCAAGGGAGCTCGCCGGATATCATGTTCTACGAGTTGTTTAAAACCGAAACTACCAGAAAAAGATCTCGCATCGCACGGGATCCGACTGACCGGTTTCAACGGTTCAAAACAAAGCCGTTGGGCTATGTGGAGTTGATGGTGACTTTTGGAGAGCAACCAATCTCCAAACCGTGGAAGGTCCAATTCATCGTGTTACCATGCAAGTCTGTTTACAACTGCATCGTCGGACGCCCGACACTGGGTGAGTTAGGAGCTGTGACCTCGACAGTTCACCTGAAAATGCGTTTCCATGATGACGAAGACAAAGTCATCACCATCAAAGCCGACCAAGAAGCTGCGAGGAGATGTTATATTTTATCTTTGAAGGCCGAAGAGCAAAAGGAAGAGAAACAATTCCCACAGATGGCGCCAATGTTACGAGCGAACTTGAGAGGATAATGGAGGAAGCAACCGCGGTTATGCTCGCGACGGATGACGACGGCGTGTTGGGGTGGTGTACCTGCAAACACTCCGACGCTCAAGTCAGTGTGTGTCGAGGTGAGTGAAGAGGTGAAAGAATAATCATTACCTCGACCGTTCGACGCGGTCTTCTTTAAATATGAGTTGAGGGCCAGTTCGTCGGCGTGTAACCGCTCCAGTGAAACCCGGGAGTTGGAAGTAAATTCCTTTAATGCTGAGAACCGTTGGGTCGGCTGCGTTGAGGGAAGGCGGAGAGGCATTCGGAAACGCTGCATCGAGGGAAGGTGGAGAGGCATGCGAAAATGGGCCTGGAAGAGTTGGACCTCCGGATTGGGCCTCGGCCCAGTCCGGAACAGCGACCTCGTGCCGAGACCGCGTGCACGAGCTCGTGACAAAGCCTTGTGCCTTGCACAAGCACATCAAGCCTCGTGTCGAATCGCGCCGGCCAGACGTGGAACACGAAGGTCCCGAACGAACTAATGAACAAGCACGACATGGCGACGCCAGCGGTTCCTTATGAACAAGGACGTCGAACGCCGACATCAACGATCTCGACAACAAGTCACCACCTCGACATTCGAGCTAGCGACTGGGGCAAGCCTGATCCGGGCCGAGGCCCAATCCAAGATCCAACGCCAGGCCCATTTCCGCATGCCTCTCCGCTTTCCTCAACACGGTGACCCAAGCGGTTCAAGATTAAAAGAATTTATCACTGACTCCGGAGTTTCACTGAGCGGTTACACATCGACAAGAATCGCCCTCAACTCGTATTAAAGGAGACCGCGCCAAACGATCGAGGTAATGATTATTTTTCCACCTCTTCACTCACCTCTTACACACACTGACTTGAGCGTCGGAGTGTTTGCAGGTACACCACCCCAACAGGTCGCCGTCATCCGTCGCGAAGCAACCGTATTGCTTCCCTCCGGCCATCCTCTCAAGTTCGCTCGTAACATTGACCGCGTGCACGAGCTCGTGATAAAGCCTTGCGCGTTGGCCCAAGCACCTGATGAAGAGATCGACCTCGTGCCGAGACCGCGTGCACGAGCTCGTGATAAAGCCTTGTGCGCTGGGCACAAGCACACTGTGATCGACTGCGTCGAGACCGCGCGCACGAAGCTCGTGATAAGGCCTTGTGCGCCGCACAAGCACCGATAAAGAGATCGACCGCGTCGAGACCGCGTGCACGAGCTCGTGATAAAGCCTTGTGCATTGGCACAAGCACCTGAGATCGACCTCGTCGAGACCGCGTGCACGGCTCGTGATAAAGCCTTGTCGCGTTAGCACAAGCACCGATGAAGAGATCGACCTCGTCACGGGGCCGCGTGCATGAGCTCGTGATAAAGCCTTGTCGCGTTGGGCACAAGCACTCGCGGATCGACCTCGCCGAGACCGCGTGCACGGCTCGTGATAAAACCTTGCGTTAGCGCTGGCACAAGCACCGATGAAGAGATCGACCTCGTCGAGACCGCGTGCACGGCTCGTGATAAAGCCTTGTGCGCTTGCTCAAGGACCTGATGAAGAGATCGACCTCGTCCGAGACCGCGGCACGCAGGCTCGTGATAAAGCCTTGTCGCGCTGGCACAAGCACACGATGAAGAGATCGACCTCGTGTCGAGACCGCGCGCACGAGCTCGTGATAAAGCCTTGTCGCGCTTGCCCAAGCACCGATGAAGAGATCGACCTCGCCGAGACCGCGTGCACGAGCTCGTGATAAAGCCTTGTGCGTTGGGCACAAGCACCGATGAAGAGATCGACCTCGTCACGAGAACGCGTGCACGGCTCGTGATAAAGCCTTGTGCGTTGGCACAAGCACCTGATGATGAGATCGACCTCGTGCCGAGACCGCGTGCACGAGCTCGTGATAAAGCCTTGTGTGCTTGCACAAGCACCTGATGAAGAGATCGACCTCGTGCCGAGACCGCGTGCACGAGCTCGTGGCAAAAATTACCTGATGTGATCGAGCCTACTTGATGACCTCAACCTTGCCGCTGACACCGGATCAACTACTCTCACAGGGAAGCATAAAACTCGACTACGAGCACTTTACTCAGCATAAAAATTAATGCTAACTTTATTCCACCAAGTTGTTGCAAATTGTCTATACTTTGACAGAATGAGCCTCGCGTCGAGACCGCGCACGAGCTCGCGGATAAAGCCTTGTGCCTTGCACAAGCACATGTGGATCGACCTCGCCGAGACCGCTGCGTACGAAGCTCGCGGATAAAGCCTTGTGCCTTGCACAAGCACATCAAGCCTCGTGTCGAGAACTGCCTCAGCAGACGTGGAACACGAAGGTCCCGAACGAACTAATGAACAAGCACGACATGACGACGCTTGCAGTTCCTTATGAACAAGGACGTCGAACGTCGACATCAACGAACTTCGACAACAAGTCACCACCTCGACATTCGAGCTAGCGACTTTGGGGCAATCGTTCGACCGGGCCGAGGCCCAATCCAGAAGATCCAACGCCAGGCCCATTTCCGCATGCCTCTCCGCCTTCCTCAACGCAGCCGACCCAACGGCTTCGGCGATTAAAAGAATTTATCGCCGACTCGGGTTTCACTGAACGGTTACACATCGATGAACTGGCCCTCAACTCGTATTAAAGGAGACCGCGCCAACCGATCGAGGTAATGATTGTTTTTCCACCTCTTCTGTCACCTCTTACACATCGACTTGAGCGCCGAGTGTTTGCAGTACACCACCCCAACAAAGTCGCCGCCATCCGTCGTGAGCGCAACCGCATTGCTTCCCTCCGGTCATCCTCTGGTTACGCTCGTAACATTGACCGCGTGCACAAGCTCGTGATAAAGCCTTGCGCGCGTTGGCCCAAGCACCGATGAAGAGATCGACCTCGTGCGAGACCGCGTGCACGCAGCTCGTGATAAAGCCTTGCGCGCTTGCACAAGCACCGATCAAGAGATCGACCTGCGTCGAGACCGCGTGCACGAGCTCGTGATAAAGCCTTGTGCGCTGGCACAAGCACCGAGATCGACCTCGTCGAGACCGGCGTGCACGAGCTCGTGATAAAGCCTTGTCGCGCTGCCCAAGCACCTGATGAAGAGATCGACCTCGTCGCGAGACCGCGCGTGCACGAGCTCGTGCTAAAGCCTTGCGCGTTAGCACAAGCACCGATGAAGAGATCGACCTCGCCGAGGCCGCGTGCACGAGCTCGTGATGAAGCCTTGTCGGCGCTGGGCACAAGCACTGATGAAGAGATCGACCTCGTCGAGACCGCGCGTGCACGAGCTCGTGATAAAGCCTTGTGCGTTGGCACAAGCACCTGATGAAGAGATCGACCTCGTGCCGAGACCGCGTGCACGAGCTCGTGATAAAGCCTTGTGCGTTGGCACAAGCACCTGATGATGAGATCGACCTCGTGCCGAGACCGCGTGCACGAGCTCGTGATAAAGCCTTGTGCGCTTGCACAAGCACCTGATGAAGAGATCGACCTCGTGCCGAGACCGCGTGCACGAGCTCGTGGCAAAAATTACCTGATGTGATCGAGCCTATTTGATGACCTCAACCTTGCCGCTTGGACAGCCAGATCAACTACTCTCACAGGGAAGTATAAAACTCGACTACGAGCACTTTACTCAGCATAAAAATTAATGCTAACTTTATTACATCAAGTTGTTGCAAATTGTCTATACTTTGACAGAGAGCAGCCTCGTCGCGAGACCGCTGCGTGCACGAGCTCGTGACAAAGCCTTGTGCCTTGCCTTGCACAAGCACATGTGATCGACCTGCGCCGAGACCGCGTGCACGAGCTTCGTGATAAAGCCTTGTGCCTTGCACAAGCACATCAAGCCTCATGTCGAGCGCGCCAGCCAGGCGTGGAACACGAAGGTCCCGAACGAACTAATGAACAAGCACGACATGAGCGGCGCTTGCGGTTCCTTCACGAACAAGGGCGTCGAACGCGTCGACATCAACGAATCTCGACAACAAGTCACCACCTCGACATTCGAGCTAGCGACTTGGGTAATCTGTTCCGATGGGCCGAGGCCAATCCGAAGATCCAACGCGCTTTGGGCCCATTTCCGCATGCCTCTCCGCTTTCCTCAACGCGGTAGGCCCAGCGGTTCTCGGCATTAAAAGAATTTCATCGCCGACTCGGGTTTCACGAACGGTTACACATCGACAGAACTGCCCTCAACTCGTATTAAAGGAGACCGGCGCCAACCGATCGAGGTAATGATTATTTTTCCACCTCTTCACACACCTCTTACACATCGACTTGAAGGCCGGAGTGTTTGCGGTGTACACCACCCCAACAGTCGCCGTCATCCGTCAGCGAAGAACCGTATTACTTCCCTCCGGTCATCCTCTCAAGTTCGCTCGTAACATTAACCACGCACGAGCTTCGTGATAAAGCCTTCGCGCTGGCCCAAGCACCTGATGAAGAGATCGACCTGCGTCTGGCGAGGCCGCGTGCACGAGCTCGTTATAAAGCCTTGTGCGCGCTGGCACAAGCACTGCGGATCGACCTCGCGCCGAGACCGCGTGCACGAGCCCGTGATAACCCCTTGTGCGCTTGCACAAGCACCTGATAAAGAGATCGACCTCGTGCCGAGACCACGTGCACGAGCTCGTGATAAAGCCTTGTACGTTGGCACAAGCACCTGATGAAGAGATCGACCTCATGCCGAGACCACGTGCACGAGCTCGTGATAAAGCCTTGTGCGTTGGCACAAGCACCTGTGATCGACCTCGTGCCGAGACCGCGTGCACGAGCTCGTGATAAAGCCTTGTGCGTTGGCACAAGCACCTGATGAAGAGATCGACCTCGTGCCGAGACCGCGTGCATGAGCTCGTGATAAAGCCTTGTCGGCGCCGCACAAGCACTGATGAAGAGATCGACCTCGTCGAGACCGCGTGCACGAGCTCGTGATAAAGCCTTGTCGCCGCTCAAGCACCGATGAAGAGATCGACCTGCGTCAGACCGCGTGCGGCACGAGCTCGTGATAAAGCCTCGCGCGCTGGCACAAGCACTTGATGAAGAGATCGACCTCGCGTCGACACGCGCGCACGCAGCTCGTGATAAAGCCTTGCGCGTTAGGCACAAGCACCTGAAGAGATCGACCTCGCGTCGAGACCGCGTGCACGAGCTCGTGATAAAGCCTTGCGCGCCGCCAAGCACTGATGAAGAGATCGACCTCGCCGAGACCGCGCGTGCACGAGCTCGTGATAAAGCCTTGTGCATTAGCACAAGCACACGATGAAGAGATCGACCTCGTCTGCGAGACCGCGTGCACGAGCTCGTGATAAAGCCTTGTGCGTTGGCACAAGCACCTGATGATGAGATCGACCTCGTGCCGAGACCGCGTGTACGAGCTCGTGATAAAGCCTTGTGCGCTTGCACAAGCACCTGATGAACAGATCGACCTCGTGCCGAGACCACGTGCACGAGCTCGTGGCAAAAATTACCTGATGTGATCGAGCCTATTTGATGACCTCAACCTTGCCGCTTGGACAACCAGATCAACTACTCTCACAGGGAAGTATAAAACTCGACTACGAGCACTTTACTCAGCATAAAAATTAATGCTAACTTTATTACATCAAGTTGTTGCAAATTGTCTATACTTTGACAGAACAGAGCCTCGCGTCGAGACCGCGTGCACGAGCTCGTGACAAAGCCTTGTGCCTTGCACAAGCACCTGTGATCGACGTCGGGCCGAGACCGCGTGCACGAGCTCGTGGCAAAGCCTTGTGCCTTGCACAAGCACATCAAGCCTCATGTCGAATCGCGCCGGCAGACGTGGAACACGAAGGTCCCGAGCGAACTAATGAACAAGCACGACATGACGGCGCTTGCGGTTCCTACGAACAAGGGCGTCGAACGCGTCGACATCAACGAACCGACAACAAGTCACCACCTCGACATTCGAGCTAGCGACTGGGGCAAGCCCCGACCGGGCCGAGGCCCAATCCGAAGATCCAACGCTTTCAGGCTCATTTCCGCATGCCTCTCCGCCTTCCCTCAACGCAGCCGACCCAACCGCGGTTCGGCGATTAAAAGAATTTCATCGACTCCGGGTTTCACTAAGCGGTTACACATCGACAAAGAACTGCCCTCAACTCGTATTAAAGGAGACCGCGCCAAACGATCGAGGTAATGATTATTTTTCCACCTCTTCACTCACCTCTTACACACACTGACTTGAGCGTCGGAGTGTTTGCAGGTACACCACCCCAACAGGTCGCCGTCATCCGTCGCGAGCGCAACCGTATTACTTCCCTCCGGTCATCCTCTGAAGTTCTGTTCAGAACATTAACCACGTGCACGAGCTCGTGATAAAGCCTTGCGCGTTGGCCCAAGCACCTGATGAAGAGATCGACCTCGTGCCGAGACCGCGTGCACGAGCTCGTGATAAAGCCTTGTGCGCTTGCACAAGCACCTGATAAAGAGATCGACCTCGTGCCGAGACCGCGTGCACGAGCTCGTGATAAAGCCTTGTGCGTTGGCACAAGCACCTGATGAAGAGATCGACCTCGTGCCGAGACCACGTGCACGAGCTCGTGATAAAGCCTTGTGCGTTGGCACAAGCACCTGTGATCGACCTCGTGCCGAGACCGCGTGCACGAGCTCGTGATAAAGCCTTGTGCGTTGGCACAAGCACCTGATGAAGAGATCGACCTCGTGCCGAGACCGCGTGCACGAGCTCGTGATAAAGCCTTGTCGCGCCGCACAAGCACTGATGAAGAGATCGACCTTGTGCCGAGACCGCGTGCAGGCTTCGTGATAAAGCCTTGTGCGCTTGCCCAAGCACCTGATGAAGAGATCGACCTCGTGCCGAGACCGCGTGCACGAGCTCGTGATAAAGCCTTGTGCGTTGGCACAAGCACCTGATGAAGAGATCGACCTCGTGCCGAGACCGCGTGCACGAGCTCGTGATAAAGCCTTGTGCGCTTGCCCAAGCACCTGATGAAGAGATCGACCTCGTGCCGAGACCGCGTGCACGAGCTCGTGATAAAGCCTTGTGCATTGGCACAAGCACCTGATGAAGAGATCGACCTCGTGCCGAGACCGCGTGCACGAGCTCGTGATAAAGCCTTGTGCGTTGGCACAAGCACCTGATGATGAGATCGACCTCGTGCCGAGACCGCGTGTACGAGCTCGTGATAAAGCCTTGTGCCTTGCACAAGCACATGTGATCGACCTCGTGCCGAGACCGGGTGCACGAGCTCGTGACAAAGCCTTGTGCCTTGCACAAGCACATCAAGCCTCGTGTCGAGAACTGCCTCAGCAGACGTGGAACACGAAGGTCCCGAACGAACTAATGAACAAGCACGACATGACGACGCTTGCAGTTCCTTACGAACAAGGACGTCGAACGTCGACAGCAACGAACTTCGACAACAAGTCACCACCTCGACATTCGAGCTAGCGACTTGGGGGGCAACTGTTCCGGACTGGGCCGAGGCCCAATCCAAAGATCCAACGCTTTCAGGCCCATTTCCGCATGCCTCTCCGCCTTCCCTCAACGCAGCCGACCCAACGGTTCTCAGCATTAAAAGAATTTACTGCCGACTCCCGGGTTTCACGGAACGGTTACACATCGACAGTAACCATCCTCAACTCGTATTAAAGGAGACCGCGCCGAATGATCGAGGTAATGATTATTTTTCCACCTCTTCACTCATCTCTTACACACACTGACTTGAGCGTCGGAGTGTTTGCAGGTACACCACCCCAACAGGTCGCCGTCATCCGTCGCGAGCGCAACCGTATTGCTTCCCTCTGGTCATCCTCTGAAGTTCTGTTCAGAACATATTGTTATAGATATAGATTAATTTAAAAAAAAATAAAATAAATCCTCCTCTCTCTACTAAAACTCATTTCCAAACAATTTCCAAACAGAAGTGTTAGGAAAAATCAACGCATTATCGGAATTAAAGTATCGCTGCTTTCGACATAAAATCCTCATCCTCAAATCCTAACCCTAACACTTACTTTCGCTCTGCTTTTATTATCACTCGCCTCTTCTCTGCGGGTGAGGGTTGCGAACATCGCTTTTCTCTCGAGGTATAATCTTCGATTTGATCCATCTCTTACATTTCTGTTCTTTCCGAGCCGATTGAAAAGTCCTTTTATGTTTCATCGTATCTTTGAATGATGATGTTTCGTTGGTTATATTTGTGTATTTACTTTTCTATTGTTGTTTGTGGTTTAATTCCTTTTGATCGTTGTTTTGTTTTGTGTTTGGATTTGAATTTCTAATCTTGGATTCTTTGGTTTATGTGTGATTGATTCTTCGATGGAGATTCTCGATGGGACTTTTACCGGTTTGAATCGTTTTGTTGGATGCACAGATCTACTGGTGTAACCTTATAATCTTTAGTTGTGTTTGTTTTCCCATTCGTATGGTTCCAAGCAGCTCTTTAGGTAGGGTATAATTTTTCCTTTCGAGGTAATTTTCTTTGGAATTTGTGTTGCGCCCTTCAAAAGGCTAAAGAAAATGGGCTTTCATATTAGTTGAGTTTTTGTTAATGTTTTTCTTGGGTATTTTGTAATTACGGATATGTGAAATTTTAGAGTATCATATGCCGATTGAATTTTGGATTTTTAATGTATTTATGGTTCTGTAATGCCAATTTTTTTATATTAGATTGGATTTCGATTTATGTTATTAGATGCCTGGAATTTCTTTGTTAGTTGATTCTCAAGAAAATATTTTTCATGTAAGAATTTTGGTTGTGGTTTTGTGTTGAGTTTCTTGTGCATGGGGGTTTTAGGGACATGCCTTTTTTGATGGAGATTTTTGATCTGTGCTATTCATCTACTAAATTGACAATAGTTTATTTGATTGTGTAATGTTTAACATTTATGTTGTTATAATTGTGTTTTATCAAATTTATGCTAACGTTGTATCGATTTATATGTTGCACAACAATGGTGAAGTATTTGAAAATTGATGTTTTTAATGCTTTTGCTTGTTGAAAGCGAGTAGGTCTTCACATGTTTTAGTGGAATCATATTTATTGTTGGTGGTTTTATTTATCCATGACACATTCGACTGACTTCATTGCTTTATATTGAACTAGTATTTTACTGCGCATACGCATCGTAGGACGCTGTTTTTTGTAATTATATATGGACTATAAAGTAATTAGAGGAGGTACCTAATGAGATTTTTTTGTGATCAAGAACCCTACTAACATTGTTGATGTATGTAACACCTGATGAAGAGATCGACCTCGTGCCGAGACCGCGTGCACGAGCTGAAGAGGTCGCATGTCGAACTGAGGAGACCTCTGAGCTGAAGAGGTCGCATGTCGAACTGAGGAGACCGCGTGCACGAGCTCGTGATAGAGCCTTGCTTGCACAAGCACCCTGATCGACCTCGTGCCGAGACTGTAACACTCGTATTTTTACGAACGTTGCTTAGTGTTAATTAGTATATTTTGTCGTAATTATGCTTTAATAAAGCAATTACTTGTTCCCTAAGAAAGTGATTTAATTAAATCAAGAGCTAAAATAAATGAGAATTAATATTTTAATATTAATTTATGGTTTGAATGTTGTCGAAATATTCTATTGAAATTTAAATCGCGTTTCAAATCGCCAAGGCGATTCTGTCACGATAAAATTTAAAATGAGCCCTGATTTCGATGAAAATCGAGTCGTAACCTGTTTTATATATTTTTTTTAGTAAATTATATTGTTTCTAATGCTTATAAATTGATATTAGCACGCCGGAGAATTAATTTTTCGTGAAATTAATTTTCTCCGGGATTTTCCGAGAAACTAATCGGTTTTGCAGTTTTTAAATCAGCGTGTTTCTAGATCTTAAACCTATAGATTAGAGGGTAATCATGAGAGAGGAGAGATTTGATGGGTAGAATGAGTGATGGGATTAGCATCTCATAATAGTATTTATATGTCACTTATTTGTGGTTTTATAAATGGTTTTCTTTTAATTATTTATTGTTGAGTGTTAATTAAGGGAGAAAGGACCATAATGCCCCTTCCTTCACCAGCTAAATATCACGATCAGTCCCCTCAAACCCTCACTTTCTCTTTTCTTCTTTCTTCTTCTCTAAGTTTCCTCTTCCTCTCCAAACTTCCATTGAAAAACCTTGGATTCCATTGAGTTTTTGCACAAACCTTCTTCATCAATCTTGTTTCTCATCATCTCCTCTACCTATATCATCATCTCGATCATCATTTGAGGTATGAAAAACAGAATTTTCTCTCCCTTCATGCTACTGTTTAGCGCCACTTCCTCCCTCCATTTTAGCTAGTTTTTATGCTTCCAAATCATGTCATATTGACAGGTTTTCTTCTCCATGACATTACCTACCTTTCTAACCATTTATTTGAGCTTGAAAAACAAATTGTTTCCTCTGTTTTCTACAGTAGGTAGCGCCCAAAACCCTAACCACTTGGCTTGTTTTGATTTCTTATTCTATGTTGTTGTATGTTGCTTCTTGTTGTTGTTTGTTGTTGATTCAATTGTTGTAGCATCATATAACCTCTTTCATGAGCATTTGATCAAAAACCTAACCTTGAGTAAGAGGGAAAATATGTTTAATCTTGCTTGAATCATGCATGAGATATGTTATTGTGTTATAGTAATTATTTAGGTGCTAATAGCATGACTAGTTTAATTTAATTAAGTGCAACATGTTAGTTTTGGGTCTTTTCTATTCTTGAGTCCTAAGAAACTTGATAATTAATGGTCTAATTAGGTGTTAAGTATGGGATTATGTGTTAATATGATTTTAGGACTAATTAGGATTAAGTTGCATGATTAGTATAGTGTTAGATAAGCTTTTGTGCAAAAATGGATTTTGAGGGACCAAAAAGGCATGTAGGAAATTGATCTCTTTTTATGATTTAAATTTTAACATAATTGGTTATGGTCTTATTTTAATTGTTGGACCCTGATGAAAATATTTTTCAGAAAACATAAACTTAGATTTTGATTAATTTGTGCTTAATATGCTACTTGATTTTAAGCTTGAATTAGTACTTAGGAAAAATGGCCTTGTATGGTGATAAGTATGAAAGAAATTTTTAATAAAATTTTAGAGAAAAGGAATTAATTTGTAATGCTTAAATTCTTGTTGTATTTGTTTAAGTTCTTGAGTTTTAATGTTTACTTGGGTTGTAGTTAAGATTGGGATATGAGAGCTAAGTGCTATTAGAAACCCATAGATAGTACTAAGTTGTGCTTGTATTAGGAAGTGTGATTCCCGAGATCATGCGGCACGGAATCGAGGTGTACGGGAGAGCGAACCCGAGGACGTGGGAGCAGTGGGATCCAGATTGAGGACGGTACGTGTCGAGGTCGATTGAGAACTGTACGTGTCGAGGTCGATTGGGAACCGTACGTGTCGAGGTCGTTGTCGAGCTCGATTGAGGACAGCACGTAGACGCCTAGCTTGGAGTTCGGTAAGGGCAACTTCTAGATATGTTTAGATTTTATTTTTAGTATTTAAATGCTTTATTTAAATACGAAGAAGTCTGAGAACTCTACAAGTTCGAAGTTAGGGTCTTCGAACCCCTTCGTTTTGTTGTCGTGAGGTCGAACATTTATCCGAGTCTTCGTGGGCGAGCGAAAGCTGTTGCGGTTGGTCTCCTGAACCCAACCCCCCACACTTGTATGTTCCTCTCTGTTAATTCCATTGAGTTGCAGAGGGATGGATTCCTTGATTTGTTTGTCGAGCATGTAATGTTGTGATATGATTGAGTTATGCATTATTTGATATGAGATTGGATTTATCTTTGTAGTGCGATATTCTTTGTTGAATTGCGTTTCTTCATGCAGGGTGTTTTATTGCTTAAAATGTCGAATTGCGTTTTCTTCATATTAAGCATGCTCTCTTTATTTGATATGCGGTCAAGTAATCTTATGTGTCACTCTTTGAATATTGTAAGCGGAGAGCTGTTCATCGAGTGAGAGAGCCAGGTGAGTCGTTATGACGTTTTTGAGCCGTGACCCGGATAACTAAAGTGCTAGGTCCCTTTTGTTTACGGGAGATTGACTAGGCGTCGCAGTCAGAGGAACCTGCATCGCATATCTAGGGAGAAGCGAAAGATCCCAAGGCTACGGTGGTATGTCGGTTGATGGATCTGCGTCGCTTCCGGAATAATGGTCAGTCGAGAGAAAATGGATAGCGAGTTGAGTCGAGTCTAGAGTGAGAGGGTTGAGTCACGTTTGGCGAATGATATACATTGTTGTTTGCTTATTTCTTTACGCCTTGATTATCTTGATTTGTTGAGAAGTTGACCCTTTTCCGTGGTGCCTTCAATCCATGATGGTTACCCAGGCGATGGCGAGGACGCAGGGAACCCGACAGCAGGTGATGGTGAGGAGGACCTCGTCGAGGATCCGGACGATGACCTCTATTTGTCGTGATTGATTATGTTTACTAGATGTTTTCTTGGGATGACTATAGTATGTCTTTTGTGTACAGTGGTGGTGACCAGTTTGGGCCGGGTGTTATTTTTGAGCACAGGGTAGACTGGCGGTTTACTTTTGGAGCAGCCCCCTGTGTGGGTGTCTGCCGGGAGTATCCCCGGGGTATGATCACTCTTCTGAGGGTCGTTATACCATAGGTGTATTTCTTTGTGCATTACTACCCTGTCTTTTTTTTGTATGCATTATTTTATATCTGGTATATATATAAGTATGTACGCATTATGCATGCGTGTTGTTATTTAGTATTAAGATTTATGTCCTAGTTGCACCATGTTTCGAAAAGCTGTAATTACTCTGAGTGCGCTTACGGGAATGTATAAATGTTTTAAAAAAAAATATACCGAATTTTTCTGAAAGGGCACAAGAGTACCGTTTTAAAAACGAGTCACATTTAGGTTTAATTTTAGTTCGTAGCGGTCCGGAAACGGGTCGTTACAATGTAGATCTATTAGTACACATATATAGGACTTTTCTAAAGAGTGATCTCTGATCAAGTACACATCCCCCTTCCCTAACCTGTCGAGATCAAGCTTGATCTCGACACTGAGGACCAGCGGAGCTTGATCTCGGCATCAACAGCTTGAGATTGATCTCGACAGCTTGAGATCAAGCTCAACCTGTCGAGATCAACCTTGATTTCGACAGCTTGAGGACCAACAGCTTGAGATTGAGCTTGACCTCGACAGCTTGAGATCAAGCTCAACCTGTCGAGATCAAGGTCAACCTGTCGAGATCAATGCTCCTCAGTTCTCAGATGGAAAAGTGTGAGTTGCTTCTCATATGGTGACTGTAACACCTGAGGACGAGATCGGCCTCGTATTAGGACATCGTATCGAGACCTCCTGTCGAGACCCCGTGCCGAGATCGTATGCCGAGGTCGTATGACGAGCTGAGGAGACGCTTGCACGAGCATCCTGGTCGACATCGTGTCGAGATGATAACACTCGTATTTTTACGAATATTATTTAGCGTTAATTAGTATATTTTGTTGTGATTATGTTTTATTAAAGTAATTACTTGTTGTTTGGATTAATATCTTACTTTAAAATCTAGGTGTCGCTTATTTGTGGTTTTAGGAAAGATAAATTCATTTAAAATGGTTTTCTTGTAATTAATTATTGTTTAAGAGATATTTAAGGGAGATAAGACCAAACTGTTTTTTTTTCCACCAGCTGTAGATAAATATCATGATTAGTTTCCTCCACCGCCATAAATATCACGCTTAGCCACCTTAAACACTCACTTTCCAGTTTCTTCTTTCTTCTTCTCTAAATTTCCTCTTCTCCAAACCTCCATTGAAGAACCTTGAGTTTCATTGAGCTTCTGCATAAACTTTCTTCATCAACCTTGTTTCTTATCATCTTCTCGACATATATCACCATCTCGACCATCTGTTGAGGTATGAAAAATAGAATTTTAGTTCTCTTCATGTTACTGTTAGCGCCACTTCTTTTCTCTATTTTAGCTAGTTTATATGCTTCCAAATCAGGTCATATTGATAGGTTTTCTTTTTCATGACATGACCTACCTTTCTAACCAATTATTTGAGCTTGTAAAACAAATTGCTTTCTCTGTTTTCTGCAATAGGCAGTGCCCAAAACCCTCCCTATTTGGTTTGTTTTGATTTCTTGTTTTAGTTTGTTGTACGTTGCTTCTTGTTGATGTTTGTTGTTGATTTATTTGTTATAGAATCATATAACCTTTTTCATGAACTTTTGATCGAAAACCCTAACTTTGTGTTAGAGGAAAAATATGTTTAATCTTGCTTGAATCATGCATGAAAGAAGTTTTTAATAAAATTTTAGAGAAAAGGAGTTATTTTGTAATGTTTGAATTCTGGTTGTATTTGTTTAAGTTCTTGAGTTTTAATGTTTACTTGGGTTGTGGTTAAGATTGGGATAATGAGAGCTAAGTGTTATTAGAATCCATAGATAGAACTAAGTTGTGCTCGTATTAGGCAGTGTGATTTCCGAGATCGTGCTGCAAGGAGATCAGGGTGTACGAGAACACGAAACCGAGGTTGACTGAGAGCCGTACGTGTCGAGATCGAGTGAGAGAAGTCGTTGTCGAGCTCGTTTGAAGACAGTCGTGTCGAGGTCGTTGTCGAGCTCGTTTGAAGACAGCCGTGTTGAGGTCGTTGTCGAGCAGCGTTAGCTTGGAGTTCGGTAAGGGCACTTCTAGACATTTAGGATTCATTTTATGTCGCTGTGTAAGGACAACTTTGGATATGCTTAAGCTATTGTTTTGTTATTTAAATTGCTTTATTTAAATACGAAAAAGTCTGAGAACTCTACGAGTTCAAGTCGTGGTCTTGAACCCCTTCGTTTTGTTGTCGTCGCGGTACGAACATATTAGAGTCATTCGTGGGTGAAAACTTTGTGGTTGGTCTGTTGAACCCAACCCCCCACTTGTTTGTACCTCTCTGTTAATTCCATTGAGTTGCAGAGGGATGGATTCCTTGATTTGCGTGTCAAGTATGTAATGTTGTGATATGATTGGGTTTTTGCATGTATTTAATATGTGATCGAATATATGTTGTGAATTGTGTATTGCTGTTGAATTGCGTTTCTTCATGTTGAGCCTGCTCTTTTTATTTGACATGCTGTTGAATATCTTGCGTATAACTCTTTGAATATCGTATGCGGCGAATTGTTCATTGAGTGAGAGAGCTTAGCGAGTCGTTGGCGTTTGAAGTTGCGACCCGGATAGCGGAGAGGGTGCTAGGTCCCCTTTTTCCGTTTATGGGGACTTCTAAGCGTTGCCACGCTATGGGACCTGAGTTGACTGTCCTAGGGAGAGCAAAGATCCCAAGGCTTCGGCTGGACTTTCCAGCATACGGTACGGCGTGTGCATTCCGGAATAATTGTCGAGTCTAGAGTGAGATGGATGAGTTACGTTTGACGATTGATAAACATTGTTGTGTTGCTTATTTCTTTATGCCGTGTTTATCTTGAATTGTTGAGAAGTTGACCCTTTTCCCGTGGTACCTTCAATCCATGATGGTTACCCAGGCGATGTCGAGGGTGCAGGGAACTCGACAGCAGATGATGGCGAGGAGGAGCTCGACGAGGATCAGGGCGACGACCTATATTTGTCGTGATTGATTATGTTTGCTGGATTTTTTTTTGGGATGACTGTACTTTGTTTTTTTTGTGTTCAGAGGTTGTGACCAGTTTGGGCTAGATGTCATTTTGAGCACAGGGTAGACTGGTGGTTTTACTTTTGGAGCAGCCCTGCGTGGGTGTTCGCGGAAGTACCCCAGGTATGATTGCTCTCTTGAAGTCGTCATACCTTAGGTGTATTTTCTTTGTACATTATTACTGTCTTTTTGTATGCACTTTTTATATCTTGTATATATAAGTATGTACTTGTTATACCTACGTGTTGTTATTTAGGACTTAAGTCTTGTGTCTTAGTTGCACCATGTTTCGAAAAGCTGTAATTACTCTGATGTGCACGAGCTGGTCTTAAAAAAATAATAATAATAATAATAATAGACCGTACTTTTCTAAAGGGCACAAGAGTATCGTTTTAAAACACATCGCATACAGGGTAACTTGAGCTCGGTATGTTGAGCTCAGAACTCGAGCTCGGTATGTTGAGCTCTGTAGCGGTCAGGAAGCGGTCGTTACAATGTTGGTATCGAGCGATTCGGTTCGACCGAGCTGTGCATAGGAAATTTGGGTAGTCACCGTGTCCGGGATATATATATATATATGTGTTGGGTACCTAATTGTACTATGTTGATTCTTTGTTTGATTAAGTGAAGCACTTATTGCTTGAAAAATTGTTTAGGCTGTTTCTTGATTGAAGCGGTGTGTTTTAACACATCCTTGTTGTGAGATTCGATGGGTTTTGAATCTTGTGGAATCTAATGCCACCTCGTAGGGATCTGACGGCTGTACACAGGAACGTCGACATGGAACGAGCGATTTAAGCTAGGGCCGAGATGGGTGCGGCCATGGCTTTCAAGAATCACCGCCAGAACTCTACAGTCTAACGCGATGGCTCAACAGACGGCAGCGTTGACACAGCAGAATTTGCAGCAACAGCAACGAGCAGAGCGAAATGCTGAAGCGAGAGGATTGGCAGACTTTAGGAAGCATGACCCACCGAAGTTCTACGGTGAGCCAAATCCAGATAAAGCTGATCTTTGGATGCAAGAGATCGAGAAGATCTTCGAGGCACTCCATTGCCCGAACAACGTAAAGGTAGACTACGCCACCTAATCTGCTACTGGAGATGCAGAATATTGGTGGAAAGGAGTGAAGCAAACATTTATAGCAGAACGTCGCGAGATGACCTGGGAGCTTTTCCGTGAAAGGTTCTTGGACAAGTACTTCCCAGACATCGCACGAGCCGAGAGAAGGAGCAAGAGTTTCTTCAATTGCAAAGAAGGCACTCGACAAAGATGTCCGAGTATGCAGCCAAGTTCGAGTCACTGGCTAGGTACTTCAGTCTGTTTAGTGACCGAGCTGACCAAAGATGGTTAAGTGAGAGGTTCCAACGAGGTCTGAGATTTGATATCCAGAAGTCAGTGGTATCATTGAGGATTCGAAACCTCCAAGAGCTGATAGATCGTTGTGTTGAGGTAGAAGGAGTAAGAAGCCACAAGAAGAAGACCGCCCAGTGGACCAATGAGACCTCGTGGCATGGGACAGAGATTTGCACGTAAAGGAAAGCAACTTAAGAAGCCTTACAACCGACCTCGTGGGAACAACAATAATAGAGGGACGATGTCGTCCGATGACCCAGGCGAGAAGTGGAGGTCGAGGCCGGTGTCGAGGTGATTTGCTATCGTTGTGGAAGGCCAGGACATTATGCAGTGGCGCACTCCGGAAGGAGAATATATGTTTCAACCGCAAGAAGCCAGGACATTTTGCCGGGCGATTGTCCCACACCTAAAGCGAACCGCAATGCATGCGGCGAAGGCAAAAGTGGAAGCGTCCAGGTAGCTAAAGGCAGTCTTCGCATGAGTGGCGAGGAAGCGTAACAAGTCGATGACCTTATTCAAGGTGAATGTGAGATAGAGGGTAAATCCTTATCCGCCCTTCTTTGATTCGTGCAACCCATTCCTTTATTTCTTGATTATGTGAACCATTTGAATCGAATGTGATCGCTACTGCTCCAATTGGTAGTTACAACCCCAAATGCTAAAACCTTAGTCACAAACATCGCATGCCTTAATTGTGTAGTGGTTATTGAGTAGAAAGTTTGTGGTCAATTTGGTTTGTTTGCCTCTTAAGGGCTTAGATGTCATCCTCGGGATGGATTGGTTGTCATACCACCATGTCCTCTTGGTGTGCGGCCCAGAAATCGTAATTTTTCCGGACCTTGGAGTCTCCAATTATCTTTCGCTGAACGTATTGGAGTTTCTTTGAAAGAAGGAACTAGGGAATACATGTATCCGCTAGTTCGAAGTTTCCCCAGATCGAAGTGAAGAATGTACCATGGTATGTGACTTTGTGGACGTTTTCAGAAGACGTGCGGGGTTACCACCAAAGGTAGAGGTCGAGTTCTCCATCGACTGATTCCGTGACAGGACCTATTTCAATAGCGCCTACGGGATGTCTCTGCCGAGATGAAGGAACTAAAGTCCTAGATTGAGCATTTGGAGTCAAAGCAATTCATACGACCGAGCGTGTCACCGTGGGGAGCTCGGTGTTGTTGGTCAAGAAGAAGGATGGACGATCTAGATCAGGCGTGGACTATCGTCAACTCAACAAGGCTACCGTGTGAAGAACCAGGTATCCGTTACCACGTATTGACGACTTGATGGATCAACTTCGTGGAGCGGAGATGTTTTCAAAGATAGACTTGAAGCCCGCTACCATCGATTCGCGTGAAGGAGGAAGATGTCTCCAAAACAGCGTTCAGACTAGGTATGGGCATTATGAGTACTTAGTGATGCCGTTTGAGTGACAAATGCGCCACCGTGTTTATGGACTATATGAATAGGATTTTCCATTCGCTTTTGGATCGATTCGTTGTAGTGTTCATCGGCGACATATTGATCTATTCAAGAACCGAGAAGAGCACGAAGAACACTTACGTCGAGTACTACAGATATTGCGTGAGAAGCAACTTTATGCAAACTCATCCAAGTGTGAATTTTGGCTTGAAGAGGTGAATTTTCTTGGACACGTGATTTCCAAAGAAGGGATAGCTGTGGATCCAACTAAGATTGAGGCTGTGTTAGCGTGGGAACAGCCGAAGACGGTTACCGAGATCAGAAGTTTTGTTGGCTTAGCAGGCTATTATCGAAGATTCATTGAAGGTTTTTCGAAGATTGTCGCGCCTCTTACACGACTTACGAGGAAGGATCAACCTTTTGCTTGGACTGAGGAGTGTGAATCCAGTTTTCAAAGACTGAAGGAGCTTTTGACAACAGCGCCTGTGTTGATTTTGCCTCAACCCGAAGAGCCTTACGAGGTGTATTGTGATGCGTCACACCAGGGATTGGGATGCGTGCTGATGCAACACCGGAAAGTGGTAGCGTATGCTTCAAGACAGCTTAAGATTCACGAGAGGAACTACCCTACTCACGATTTGGAGCCGGGCGAAGTGGTTTTTGGTTGAAGATATGGAGGCACTATCTTTATGGGAGCACTTCATCGTTTTGGCGATCACAAGAGCTTGAAGTACTGTTCGATCGTAAAGAGCTCAACATGCGTCGTCAAGATGGGCAGAATTTCTCAAGGACTACGACTTTACGTTGGAATATCATCCAGGAAAAGCTAATATAGTAGCAGATGCGTTGAGTAGGAAGAGCGTTCTAGCTTCCGCAATGATGATCAAGGAGTTGGAGATGCTCGAGAAGTTTCGAGACTTGAAGTTGAATGTGGAAGTTTCACCAGGGAAGCTGAGATTTGGTATGCTTACCACTTCTAACAGATTGTTGGACGAGATCCGAGACCAGCAGGTTCATGACGAGCTCCTGCAAGAGAAGGTCCAGTTGATAGCGCAAGGGAAGGCGACAGAATTCCAAGTCGGAACGGACAACATCTTAAGATGCAATGGCCGAGTATGTGTACCTAACGTAGTGGAGCTGAGAAAGTTAATACTTGACGAAGCGCATAAGAGCAATTTTAGTATTCACCAGGAGTTACGAAGATGTATCAAGACTTGAAGAAGCATTTTTGGTGGTCAGGAATGAAGAAGCAAGTGGTCGAGCACGTAGCTCGTGTTTAACGTGTCGTAAAGCGAAGGTGGAGCACCAACGACCGCGGGAATGCTACAATCGCTGACGCATCAAAGATGGAAATGGGATAGTATTTCCATGGATTTCGTTGTAGGTTTACCGAAGACGCAAAAGAAGAATGATTCGATTTGGGTGATCGTCGACCGATTGACCAAATCTGCTCATTTCTTACCAGTGAGGTCGACATACAACGTGGAAAAGTTGACCGAGATCTACATCACGGAGATAGTACGACTACATGGTATACCCTCTTCAATCGTGTTGACCGAGATCCGGTTCACGTCTCATTTTTGGAGGGAATTGCAAGAAGCGATGGGAACCGAGCTCAAGCTTAGCTCGGCATATCATCCCCAGACTGACGGTCAAACTGAGAGAACGATACAATCGCTTGAAGATTTGTTGCGAGCATGTACGTTAGATCACCGAGGAAGTTGGGACAATGTCTTACCATTGGTGGAGTTCACCTATAATAACCGTTTCCATGCAAGTATTGGAATGGCACCTTTGAAGCAATCAGTATGGACGAAAGTGTCGACGCCTCTTTGTTGGTACCAGGATGGCGAGAGTTACATTGTAGGACCAGGATATGATCCAGCAGACCATCGAGAAGATCCGTTTGATCGAGATAGGATGCTAACGTCTCAAAGTCGACGTAAGAGTTATGCAGGACCAAAGACGTCGACCACTCGAGTTCGAGGAAGGAGAGCATGTATTTCTTAGAGTTACCCCCACCATCGAGTTGGTCGAGCGATCAAATCCAAGAAACTTACCCTAAATTTATTGGACCTTATCGATTCTTCGTCGTATTGGTCGATGGCATATCGATTGCCTTGCCACCCTTCTTGTCGAACATACATGATGTCTTTCACGTCTCACGCGATTTAAAGTATATTTCCGACCCTTCTCATGTTATAGAACCGGATATGATTCAACTGAAGGACGACCTATCTTTCGAAGCATCACCAGCAAGAATTGTTGATCGGAAAGTCAGAATGTCGCGGAACAAAGAGATCCTGTTACCAATTGACTTCAAACACAAGAGGGGGGTGAATTGTGATAGCGGTGCTTATATAAAAAATTACAGAAAATAAATGACCGAATAATAAATAAAGAACAAAAATAAATAAAGTGCTTGAATGATAAAGAGACAGAGAGCAAAGAAGAGCACGCAGCAATTTATACAAGTTCGGCCACCAAACACCCCTGTGGCCTACGTCCTGTCCCCAAAGCAAACCACTATGGGATTTTCACTAAATCACTAGCTTTTAAATCAGGTTCAGCTAGAAACCTTTACAACTCTATACTAGAGCAATACGTTCAAGAGATATCACCTCTCTATGAACACCTTGGGATTCCTACCCAAAAATAAATGATTTTCACAAATAAAATGAGACGAGAAAGATACACTCAATAGTGCAGATATAACAAATTGAAGCTCAAATAATACAACTCAAATTATGTAGAATAAAAAGACTCTCAAAAATTGTGCTCAAATAAGTGTGAGTGATGAAAAATATTTGACAGAGTTTTTGGCACAAAAATTAAGCACTGCGTTGTTGTATTAAAACAAAGCTCACGAGCTGTGTTTATATAGGCAATGGGTGAGCGTCGAAATGACCGTTGCAGCATTTGCCCGTTGCGTTTTGATTTGTCCGTTGGAAGAAAAATCTGCCCGTTGCGTTTTGAAATAAAGAAATTGAAAACACGGAGACGGCTCAAGATACGACCTCAAGACGGCTCGGCCAGACGACCTCAAGAAGCGGCTCGTGAGACGACCTCGCCACACTGACTCGGCAGACGACCTCGCCACACAGCTCGGCAGACGACCTCTGAACAGCTCGGCAAAAGACCTCGGCACACGACCTCGGTACGCGACCTCATCAGCTCGACACGGATCATCAGCTCGGCACGCGACAAGAGCTCATCACGCGACCTCATAAGCTCGACACGCGACCTCGGTACGTGACCTCATCAGCTCGACACGCGACTTCCTCCTCAGTTCGACATACGACTTCCTCAGAGCTCGACACGCGACTTCCTCCTCAGCTCGACATCCGACTTCCTCAGCTCGACATCCGACACGAGATATGCATGTCAAAATATTTTGTGCGTCTGGGGTTTAATTTGAATTGAGAGCTTTTATTACTACTTACAAATTGTCTTAATAAAGATAAATAAATACCCGTAACCCAAAGACTTGAGAAACAATCATTCTTGATACGCTGGCGTCTTGGTATTCTTTTTCCACTTTTGCACGGGTGACTATTTGCAAGACTCCGCTTTGTCAATCATCAAAATCATCTGTCAAGGCATGTATTCACAGACTTCTTTTGATGATGACAAACATCTCATGGAGGAATTTAGTAAAATATAATCATGATATAGCAATGAGATATAAGCATGGTTTTTCAATAAAAGATATCGAGTTTAAGCACAATATTTAGAAAAACTCCCCTCACAATAGGCAATACTTAAAATATCACTCCCCTGAATCATGCATTCATGTAACTCTCCCCTTTTGGCAACATCAAAAAGTGGGAAAGACAAATAAAGCAAGGCATATATTCAGGATTAAACAAGCATATTTTGATAGTTACGTGATACCAAGCTTGGTGTGTGACGGATGAGCTGGTTGGACATGATTAGCTAGTTGCATAAGACAAATGCGTCACCCACTCATTATTCCGTACTTAAAGAAAATGGAAGGGAAAAGACTGCATAAACTTGTTAGCACACTCAAACGCCCAAGTTAGAATTTATTCAAAAAGAAAATGCAATCACAGTAAATACTCAATGCATGATTGGTCTAAAATTCCCAATTCAGTTCTAATAAAAAGAAAGTTTCCTTAGGCAAAGGTTTAGTAAAAATATCTGCAAGTTGTCTAGATGTTTCCACAAACTCAATCATGCAATCACCTTTTGAACATGATCTCTAATAAAATGGTGCCTAATCTCTATGTGTTTAGTCCGAGAGTGATAAACCGGATTTTTAGTGAGGTTTATGGAACTAGTATTGTCGCACTTAATTGGAGCAGCTTTTGATTGATTCCATAATCATTCAACTGTTGTTTCATCCAAATGATCTGTGCACAACAACTACCCGCCAGAACGTATTCCGCTTCAAGAAGGGACAAAGCCACACCGCTTGTCTCTTACTATGCCATGAAACCAAGGCATTCCCAAGTAAGTGACATGTCCCACTAGTGCTTTTTCGGTCCATTTTGCAACCCGCAAAATCCGAATCCGAGTACCCAATAAGTGTGCAGTCAGCACCTTTGGGGTACCATAAACCCGGGTTTTGTGTGCCAATGAGGTATCTCATAATGCGTTTTACAGCAGAGGGATGTGATTCCTTAGGACTAGCTGGAAAACGTGGACACATACAAACACTAAACATAATATCGTGATCGACTAGTAGTGAGATAGAGAAGAGATCCTATCATACCTCTATACTTACTTACTTCGACCGACTTACCACCTTCATCTTTGTCAAGATAGCATGAAGTGCTCATTGGAGTTGAGATTTCTTTTGCATCGGTCATTCCAAATTTCTTGAGTAAATCCTTGCAATATTTGGATTGATTGATGAATATTCCTTCCTTTGTTTGTTTGATTTGAAGTCCAAGGAAGTAATTTAGCTCTCCCATCATTGACATTTCAAATTCACTTTGCATGATATCAGAAAATTCCTTACACAAGGATTCATTAGTAGCACCAAATATTATATCATCGACATAAATTTGAACAAGTAAAATGTCATGCTTCTTATGTTTGATGAAAAGAGTAGTATCAACTTTTCCTCTTTCAAAACCTTTTTCAAGTAAGTATTTGCTCAACCTATCATACCAAGCTCTAGGAGCTTGTTTTAAACCATACAGAGCCTTTTTCAATTTAAAAACATGATTTGGAAATTCAAAATTTTCAAAACCAGGAGGTTGATCAACAAATACTTCTTCTTGAATATAACCATTTAGAAAAGCACTTTTAACATCCATTTGAAAAAGTTTGAAATCCATGATGCATGCAAATGCGAGAAGCATGCGAATAGCTTCTAATCTAGCCACGGGTGCATAGGTTTCATCGAAATCTATGCCCTCTTGTTGGTTATAGCCTTTTGCAACAAGTCTAGCTTTATTTCTAACAATGATACCGTTTTCATCAAGCTTATTGCGAAAGACCCATTTGGTCCCAATGACTAGGTGATCTTTAGGCCTAGGGAAAAGTTCCCAAACATCATTTCTCTCAAATTGATTTAATTCCTCTTGCATAGCAAGGGTCCAATACTCATCAAAGATGGCTTCATTGACGTCATTTGGTTCAATTTGAGAGACAAAGACCATATGATGACATGCATGATTAAGAGAGTTTCAGTCGTTACTCCCTTTGAGATATCACCTATTATGTTGTCAAGAGGATGGTTCTTTGAGACTCTCCATTCCTTTGGAAGATTTGAGTGAGAGAGTTCTTGAGAGGGTTGAGGCAAGGACTCTTGATCCTCCTTTTGAACTTTTGATCTCTCTTGTTCCTCTAAATAGGTATCTCCTAACACTTCTGCAAGATCATCAACACTTTCTTCTACTGAAGATTTGGGGTTAGATTCATCAAAAGAAACATGCACTGATTCTTCAACAGTTAAAGTACGTTTATTAAAAAATCGAAAGGCTTTACTAGAAGTGGAATATCCAAGAAATAAACCTTCATCGCCTTTAGCATCAAATTTACCAAGGTTATTCTTACCATTGTTTAGGACAAAACACTTGCATCCGAAAAACGTGAAGGTGGGAAATGTTGGGCTTCCTTCCTTTGTAGAGTTCATACGGTGTTTGTTTAAGGATCGGCCTTATAAGAACTCGATTCATCACATAGCAAGGTGCTCACTGCGTCGCCCAAAAGTACTTAGGAAGGTTAGTCTCATTGAGCATCGCCCTCGCTAGCTCTTCAAGAGACCGATTTTTCCTTTCAACCACTCCATTTTGTTGCGGTGTCCTTGGAGCAGAAAAGTTGTGATCAATGCCATTTTCTCAGGCAAAATGCTTCAAATGCTTCATTCTCAAATTCCCCACCATGATCACTTCGAATGGAAGCAATGTTAAGTCCCTTCTCATTTTGTATAACCTTTGCAAGTTTTCGAAAAGCATTAAAAGCATCATTTTTGTGAGAAATAAATAAAGTCCATGTATAGCGAGAATAGTCGTCCACAATAACAAGAGCATAGTAATTGCCACCAAAGTTTTTAGTTCTAGAAGGGCCAAATAAATCCATATGTAAAAGTTGTAAAGGCCGGTTTGTAGAAACAATATTTTTAGATTTGAAAGATGCCTTTACTTGTTTTCCTTTTTGACATGCATCACAAAGTTTATCTTTTTCAAAACGAAGCTTTGGTAAGCCAATTACTAAGTCCTTTCGAACTAACTTATTAAGATGATCCATGTGAATATGAGCCATTCTCCTATGCCATAGCCAAGATTCATCCTCTTTACTAATAAGACAACATGCATCATTTGAAGGTATTTTATCTAAATCAAGCATATAGATATTTCCAATTCTAGGTCCAATTACAATAACATTTTCATTTATAGAATCCATGACCATGCATTTTGAAGAATCGAAAACCACTTTGTTTCCTTTATCACAAAGTTGACTAATGCTTAGCAAATTATGCTTCAAACCATCCACATACAAAACATTTTCAATAGTGGGATTAGGACTCTTACCAATAGAACCAATCCCAAGTATTTTACCTTTGTTGTTGTCACCATCTGGACATAACCACTATTCTTAGGTACCAATGAGGAGAACTTGCTTTTGTCTCTGTCATGTGCTTTGAGCAGCCGCTATCAAGATACCAATTTAAGTCCTTGGTTTTCAAGCACACCTACAACAACAAATCATATTTTAACCTTTGGTACCCAAACCATCTTGGGTCCATATGAGTTAGTCTTGGGCAAGGTGCCCTTTGGAATCCACATCTTTTTGCCAACTACATTTTTATTCTTTCTAATATTGCAAATAGAGGCAGTGTGACCATTTCTACCACAGTGAAAGCATTTAATGAAAGGACTACTTGAGGGTTTGTTGTGATTGAAGAGTTTAAAAGATTTTTCATGAATTTTTGGATGATAACCTAAACCGGCTTTTCCAAAAGTACCTTTTTGGTTTCCTAACATAATGTTTAGATTATCTCTTCCCATCGTAAATTTTGCAAGAGTGTTATTTAAATCCTTAACCTTATTTTTCAAAACACTACACTCATTGCATTTTAAAACTTCATCCTTTTTATTTTCACAAGATATGGGAGGAGAAGTTTCAATCACAAAGAACTTGTTTTTCTTTGAGAATCACTATCTCTTTGTTTAAAATTTCAATTTTTGATTCAAGAGAAGAGATGGTTTTCTTAGAAGACAGCACAATTTTTCCAAGTTTAATCGTTTCATTATTGAATTCTTCACAAGCAGCAAGTAATTCATCATAAGTTAAAGAAGAGTCGGGATCATAAAAATTTACCTCATCTTCATCATGATTTGCCATTAGACTAAGGTGAGCCTCTTCATTTTCAGATTCATCGAAGAATCCATATCATTATCATCCCAGGCAATGTAAGCTCTTCTTCCTTGAATCCTTTGGTGGTTTCTTTTCAAATTTCTCATTCCTCGTTTGGTTTTGAGGACAATCGGGTTTTATGTGACCTTTCTTTCCACACTTGTAGCGGTAGGATTAAAAGAAGTTGTTTCATCACTTTTCTTTTGAGAGCTTGGGAACTTACCTTTGTTTCGAGTCTCATGAACCTTTTGAATTTGCGAACCATTAGACTCATGTTTTCCTCATTATTTTCATCTTCAAGGAAATCACATTCGTCATCGTCGGTTTCCTCAATGCTTCGTAACACACGAGGACGAGATCGACATCGATTAGGACGACGTATCGAGACCTCGACCAAGACCTTGTCGAGATCCCGTGACTAGATCGTTTGTCGAGATCATTTGTCGAGTGATGAGACCACGTGCACTAGCCGAAATTTGGTGAGGAGGTCGCGTGTCGAGATGATGAAGTCGCGCATCGAGTGATGAGGACGCAAGTCGGTGAGGAGACCGCGTTCACGAACTCGTGTTAGAACCTTATACGCTTGCACGAGCACTCTTGTCGACATCGTGTCGAGATGATACCTCGTATTATTTCGAACGTTATTCAGCGTTATTATTATATTGGTTGTAATTATTACATTGTCGGCTTGCCGGTGGCCGAGAGAGTAGAGGGTAGTTATGAGAGGAGCGATTAAGCGGGTAGATGATTATTGGGATTGGCATCTTATAGCTGGAGTTACGATTATGCCCTTCGGTTGTATTCACGATCGATTTTCCTCAAACACTCATTTCTCTTTTCTTCTTTCTTCTTCCTTCCTTCTGCTCTGTGTTTCGTTGTTTTCTTTAAAAAATCTCCATCGACGAAACCGTGAGTTCCATCGAGATTCTGCACAAGCTTTCTTCATCAATTTTGTTCACCATCAACTTCTCCACCCATATCTAAATGCCTTTCGATCACCGTTGAGGTATGAAGAATAGATTTTTCTTTTCATCTGTGCTACTGTTTAGCGCTAATTCTTCTTCCATTTTTAGCCAGTTTTATGCTTCCAAATCATGTCAAATTGATGGGTATTCTTATTCACTATATTACCTATCTTTAACCGATTAATTGGGCTTGTAAAACAAATTTCTTTCTCTCGATTGCAATCGGCGGTGCCGTAAAACCACCATTTTCGGTTTGTTTCGATTTCTTGTTTTTCGTTTGTTGCTTCTGGTTATTGTTGTTGTCGATCTATCTGTTGAAACATCAGATAACTTTTTCATGAACTTTTGATCGAAATCCCTAACTTTGTGTTAGAGGAAAAATATATTCAGTTCTTGAGTTTTATATGTTCTGGGTTGTGGTTAAGTTTGGGATGAGAGCTAGATGTATTAGAACCCATAGATCGATCTGAGTTGTGTTTGTTTTAGGAAGTCTGATTCCCGAGATCGAGTGATTTCCGAATCAAGGTGTACGGAAAGCGAATCCAAGGACGCGGAAGCAGCAGAATCCAGATCAAGGACTGTACGTGTCGAGGTCGACTGAGAAGTGTACGTGTCGAGCTCGTTGAAGACAGCTGTGTCGAAGTCGTTATCGAGCTCTTTGAAGACAGCTGTGTCGAGGTCGTTGTCGAGCAGCATTAACTTGGAGTTCGGTAAGGGCAACTCCTAGATATCTCTAAGGCTTTATTTTATAAGTCCTTATGTAAGGGCGCTTCACATTAATACTTTCGTAGTATGCTAGCATAAGGGCATTTCATATTCTACGTGGTTATGTTATTGTGTATGGATTTTCTGATTTGTGTGGAGATTGGATTGTTGTGATATGATTGAGTTTTTGCATGTATTTAATATGTGATTGAATATATGTCGTGAATTGTGTATTGCATGTTGAATTGCGTTTCTTCATGTCGAGCTTGCTCTTTTATTTGACATGCGGTTGAATATCTTGTGTTTAACTCTTTGAATATCGTATGGCGTAATTGTTCATCGAGTGAGCGAGCTAGGTGAGTCGTATGACGTTTTGAGCCGTGACCGGATAATCGAGGGTGCTAGGTCCCCTTTTTGTTTACGGAGATTGACTAGACGCCGCCACGCTATGGGACTGAGGACTGGTATCCTAGGGAGAGCGAGGATCCCAAGGCTTACTGGACTTTCCGACATCTGATGCAGCGTGTGCATTAGGAAAATTATCGAGTCGAGAGAAAATGGATTTGCGAGTTGTGTCGAGTTAGAGTGAGATGGTCGAGTCACGTCGGTGAATGTTATACTTTGCTGTTTGCTTATATTTTTATGTCGAGCTTATCTTGAATTGTTGAGAAGTTGACCCTTTCCCGTGGTGCCTTCAATCCATGACGGTTACCCAGGCGATGTCGAGGGCGCAGGTAACTCGACAGTAGATGATGCCGAGGAGGAGCTCGACGAGGACCCGAGTGACGACCTCTATCTGTCGTGATTGTTTGTTTGTTGGATATTTGTTTTTCTGAGGACTGTACTTCGTTTTTCTTTTGTGTTCGAGGTCGTGACCAGTTTGGGCAGTGTGTTTTGTTGTTTCAGGGTAGACTGGTGGTCTTACTTTTGGAGTAGCCCCCTGCGTGGGAGTCTGCCGGAAGTACCCCCAGGGTATGATTGCTCTTTTGAAGTTGTCGTACCTTAGGTGTATTTTCTTTGCACATTTGCTACTCTGTATTTTGTATACATTATTATTTCGAGTGATATATATATATATATGTGTATGTTATGCATGTATGTTTTATTAGAATTTAAGTCTTGTGTCTTAGTTGCACCATGTTTCGAAAAGCTGTAATTACTCTGATGTGCACGAGTCGGTTTTAAAAAAAAAATATATATCGTATTTTTAAAAGGCACAAGAGTTTTGTTTTTAAAACACATCTCATATAGGTTTATGTTGAGCTTGGTGTGTTGAGCTCAGTAACTCGAGCTCGGTATATTGAGCTCGGTAGCGGTCCGGAAACGGGTCGTTACACTTGCTTTGAGGGCGAGCCCTTTCTTTTTCTTATCAGCTTCTTCGCTTTCCATGAGACGATTTAGTTCAATTTCATGTTCCTGCAATTTTCCAAACAAAGTAGCCAAGGTCATAGATGATAAGTCTCTAGATTCAGCTATAGCAGTGACCTTGGGTTGCCAATTCCTGTTTAGACATCTAAGAACTTTGTTAATCAAATCTTCATTACTGAAGACTTTCCCAAGAGCTCTGAGATGGTTTATTATATGGATGAACCTTTTTTGCATATCTTGTATGTTTTCACTTGGTTTCATCCTAAATAACTCATACTCATGGGTTAATGTGTTCATTCGAGCCCTCTTGACCTCGGTAGTACCTTCATGGGTCAATAGAAGGGTGTCCCACATTTCTTTAGCAGTCTTGCAATTTGAGACCCTATAGAACTCATCGTAGCTTAAAGGAGAAGTGATGATGTTCTTAGCCTTCAAATTGTATTGGACCTATAGATCGAACTGAGTTGTGTTTGTTTTAGGAAGTCTGATTCCCGAGATCGGGTGATTTCCGAATCGAGGTGTACGGGAAAGCGAATCCAAGGACGCGGAAGCAGTGGAATCCAGATCGAGAACTGTACGTGTCGAGGTCGACTGAGAAGCGTACGTGTCGAGGTCGATTGAAGACAGCCGTGTCGAGATCGAGTAAGAGAAGTCGTTGTCGAGCTCATTTGAAGACAGCTGTGTCGAGGTCGTTGTCGAGCAGCATTAACTTGGAGTTCGGTAAGGGCGCTTCACATTAATACTTTCGTAGTATGCTAGCGTAAGGGCAACTCCTAGATATCTCTAAGACTTTATTTTTATTGTTATATTTATGTATGGACTCCTTGATTGGTGTCGAGATTGGAATGTTGTGATATGATTGAGTTTTTGCATGTATTTAATATGTGATTGAATATATGTCGTGAATTGTGTATTGCATGTTGAATTGCGTTTCTTCATGTCGAGCTTGCTCTTTTTATTTGACATGCGGTTGAATATCTTGTGTTTAACTCTTTGAATATCGTATGCGGCGAATTGTTCATCGAGTGAGCGAGCTAGGTGAGTCGTATGACGTTTTTGAGCCGTGACCCGGATAACTAAGGGTGCTAGGTCCCCTTTTGTTTACGGGAGATTGACTAGACGTCGCCACGCTATGGGACCTGAGTTGACTGTCCTAGGGAGAGCGAGGATCCCAAGGCTTCGGCTGGACTTTCCGACATCCGGTACGGCGTGTGCATTCCGGAAAAATTGTCGAGTCGAGAGAAAATGGATTTGCGAGTTGTGTCGAGTTAGAGTGAGATGGTCGAGTCACGTCGGTGAATGTTATACTTTGCTGTTTGCTTATATCTTTTATGTCGAGCTTATCTTGAATTGTTGAGAAGTTGACCCTTTCCCGTGGTGCCTTCAATCCATGACGGTTACCCAGGCGATGTCGAGGCGCAGGGAATTCGACAGTAGATGATGCCGAGGAGGAGCTCGACGAGGACCCGAGTGACGACCTCTATCTGTCGTGATTGATTATGTTGCTGGATGTTGTTTTTTTTTATGGCTGTACCTTGTTTTTCTTTTGTGTTCGAGGTCGTGACCAGTTTGGGCAGTGTTGTTTTGTTGTTTCAGGGTAGACTGGTGGTCTTACTTTTGGAGCAGCCCCCTGCGTGGGAGTCTGCCGGAAGTACCCCCAGGGTATGATTGCTCTTTTGAAGTCGTCGTACCATATGTGTATTTTCTTTGCACATTTGCTACTCTGTATTTTGTATACATTATTATTTCGAGTGATATATATATGTATGTTATGCATGTATGTTTTATTAGAATTTAAGTCTTGTGTCTTAGTTGCACCATGTTTCGAAAAGCTGTAATTACTCTGATGTGCACGAGTTGGTTTTATAAAAAAAAATATATCGTATTTTTAAAAGGCACAAGAGTTTCGTTTTTAAAACACATCTCATATAGGTTTATGTTGAGCTCGGTGTGTTGAGCTCGGTAACTCGAGCTCGGTATATTGAGCTCGGTAGCGGTCCGGAAACGGGTCGTTACAACCTCGATCATCAGTTGAGGCATGAAAAACAGAATTTTCTCTTCCTTCATGCTACTGTTAGCGCCACTTCTTCTCTCTATTTTAGCTAGTCTATATGCTTCCAAATCAGGTCATATTGATGGGTTTTCTTCTTCATGACGTTACCTACTTTTCTAACCAATTATTTGAGCTCGTAAAACAAATTGCTTTCTCTGTTTTCTGTAATAGGCAGTGCCCAAAACCCTCCCTATTTGGTTTGTTTTGATTTCTTGTTTTAGTATGTTGTACGTTGCTTCTGGTCGATGTTGTTGTTGATTTATTTGTTATAGAATCATATAACCTTTTTCATGAACTTTTGATCGAAAACCCTAACTTTGTGTTAGAGGAAAAATGGTTTTGTCTGGTGATGTATGAAAGAAGTTTTAATAAAATTATTAGAGAAAAGGAGTTTTAATATTTACTTGGGTTGTAAATATTGGATAAATTCATTTTACCCTTTATTTTGGATAGTTATCTATAACAATATATAAAAGGGATATCCCTTTTTGGTGTAGACTTTTTCTTTCCAATTTTACCCTTTATTTTAGATAATTAATCTATAATCTATAACAATATATAAAGGGGATATCCCCTTTTGGTGTAGACTTTTTCTTTCCAATTTTACCCTTTATTTTGGATAGTTAATCTATAATCTATAACAATATATAAAGGGGATATCCCCTTTTGGTGTAGACTTTTTCTTTCCAATTTTACCCTTTATTTTGGATAGTTAAACGCATTAAAGTGTGCTTTGAAATACATACCGGTTACTTACTCAGTTCACCCGTAAGTGTAATTCCCAATACCATTACACAATTAGGGATAACACCTCTGGTAAGAAGATAGAAAGGGGGAGAGAGAAAAGAGAGAGGGAGAAAGGGATGTCGTCTTGCGCTCGACGATCGATGCGGTGACAAGGGAAGACATCATGCATCCGCGGTGAAAGGCAGGCGACAAATGGTGGCGCTATCTTTTTATTTCATTCTTTTGCACGGTGAGTGACGCTGCGAGCACTTCTTGCTTTTTGGTTTTTGATGCTCGCTTCGGTGACCCACATCCCGATGCATGCCTTTGGAATTTTTTGAGCGAGAAGTTTATGAGGTGAGGGACTTGAAGTTACTGAATTGGCATTTTTCTTAACTCCATGTGACACATGTATGATTCATTGGTTATTTTGACAATTATAAATTTCTGAGAATATTTCATTTGTCAATACATATGCATATCAATGTGCTAATAATAATGTGTCATTCTAAAAATTGGTATGATAAAATATCTGAAATACAGATCAAATTCTTTAAAAACAACATTAAACATTAAAACACTCCCCGCCTCAAAACTCATTTCCAAACAGACCCTAACACTCTCATCCTAACACACTCTTTCTCATTGGTTAAAATACAAGTGAGTCATACTATTTTAGAAAGGGTCCCACTAAATTATGTGGGTCCCACTAAATTTAGATCAATAAAAGAGAGTGTGTTGAAAAGAGAGTGTTAGAGAGTGTATTGCTAATTTTTTTTTTTAGATTTCCTTACATGCCCTGACGTTTATTTTAAGAGTAAAGTCTCATTTTAGTCCCGATAAAAGTTGTGCAACCCGCTTTAATCTCGATAAAATTGTGCGACTCATTTTCGTCCCTAACAAAAAATAAGTCTACAAATAGTTCTAACATTTTCAAAACTGGACCACGTTAGTCTCTTCGTCAGTCTCCTTCCAAATCTGTCACTTAACGTGTTGGCGTGTCACGTTAAATGGTTACATGACACGTTAACCCTCTCCACAAAGAGCAAAACAAGAATACGGATCTGATTTTTTTCCTGTTGTTGGTGGAATGTAACTTAGCCGATGAATCGACTAACTCCACAACAGTGATTCCATTTTCTTCAAACGATTACGCTAAGAAAGAAACTATGTTCCTCAACTATGGGTCCTTTAACTCACTCCGTAAAGCGTTAAGTGAGGTGAACTAGAACGTAAAGATAAACATAAATGCAATCGAGCGAAAATACGTTGTTTGTATTTATTGATGTGTGTAAAATTATGTACAACTTTGGTATTTATAGTAGTAACTAAGAACAACACATATTTGCCAATGCTCAATGGCTAACACATATCCCTTTTATATATTGTTATAGATTATAGATTAAGTATCCAAAATAAAGGGTAAAATTGGAAAGAAAAAGTCTACACCAAAAGGGATATCCCTTTATATATTGTTATAGATATAGATTAATTTAAAAAAATAAAATAAATCCTCCTCCTCTACTAAAACTCATTTCCAAACAATTTCCAAATGAAGTGTTAGGAAAAATCAACGCATTATCGAATTAAAGTATCATTGCTTTCGACATAAAATCCTCATCCTCAAATCCTAACCCTAACACTTACTTTCGCTCTGCTTTTATTATCACTCACTCTCTTCTCTACGGGTGAGGGTTGCGAACAACGTTTTTCTGTGAGGTATAATCTTCGATTTGTTCCATCTCTTCTGCTTTCTGTTCTTTACGAGCCGATTGAAAAGTCCTTTTATGTTTCATCGTATCTGAATGATGATGTTTCGTTGGTTATATTTGTGTATTTACTTTTCTATTGTTGTTTGTGGTTTAATTCCTTTTGATCGTTGTTTTGTTTTGTGTTGGGATTTGAATTTCTAATCTTGGATTCTTTTGGTTTATGTGTGATTGATTCTTCGATGGAGATTCTCGATGGGACTTTTACCCGGTTTGAATCGTTTTGTTGGATGCACAGATCTACGGGTGTAACCTTATAATCTTTAGTTGTGTTTGTTTTCCCATTCGTATGGTTCCAAACGGCTCTTTAGGTAGGGGTATAATTTTTCCTTTCGAGGTAATTTTCTTTGGAATTTGTGTTGTGTAACACCTGAGGACGAGATCGACATCGTATTAGGACGACGTATCGAGACCTCGACCAAGACCTTGTGTCGAGATCCCGTGACTAGATCATTTGTCGAGCTGATGAGACCACGTGCACTAGCTGCTGAGCTGAGGAGGTCGCGTGTCGAGATGATGAAGTCGCGTACCGAGCTGATGAGGACGCAAGTCGAGCTGAGGAGACCGCGTTCACGAACTCGTGTTAGAACCTTGTACGCTTGCACGAGCACTCTTGTCGACATCGTGTCGAGATGATACCTCGTATTCTTTCGAACGTTATTCAGCGTTATTATTATATTGTTTGTAATTATTACATTGTCGGCTTGCCGTTGACCGACAGAGTAGAGGGTAATTATGAGAGGAACGATTAAACGGGTAGATGATTATTGGGATTGGCATCTTATAGCTGGAGTTACGATTATGCCCTTCCAGCTGTATTCACGATCGATTTTCCCTCAAACACTCATTTCTCTTTTCTTCTTTCTTCTTCCTTCCTTCTGCTCTGTGTTTCGTTGTTTTCTTCAAAAAAAAAATCTCCATCGACGAAACCGTGAGTTCCATCGAGATTCTGCACAAGCTTTCTTCATCAATCTTGTTCATCATCAACTTCTCGACCCATATCTAAATGCCTTTCGATCAGTTGAGGTATGAAGAGCAGATTTTTCTTTTCATCTGTGCTACTGTTTAGCGCTAATTCTTCTTCCATTTTTAGCCAGTTTTATGCTTCCAAATCATGTCAAATTGATGGGTTTTCTTATTCACGATATTACCTATCTTTTTAACCGATTAATTGGGCTTGTAAAACAAATTTCTTTCTCTGATTTCTGCAATCGGCAGTGCCCAGAAACCACCATTTTCGGTTTGTTTCGATTTCTTGTTTTTCGTTTGTTGCTTCAGTTATTGTTGTTGTCGATCTATCTGTTGAAACATCGATAACTTTTTCATGAACTTTTGATCGAAATCCCTAACTTTGTGTTAGAGGAAAAATATATTCGATTCTTGAGTTTTATATGTTACGGGTTGTGGTTAAGTTTGGGATGAGAGCTAGATGTATTAGAACCCATAGATCGATCTGAGTTGTGTTTGTTTTAGGAAGTCTGATTCCCGAGATCGAGTGATTCCCGAATCAAGGACTGTATGTGTCGAGGTGGACTGAGAAGTGTACGTGTCGAGCTCGTTGAAGACAGCTGTGTCGAAGTCGTTGTCGAGCTCTTTGAAGACAGCTGTGTCGAGGTCGTTGTCGAGCAGCATTAACTTGGAGTTCGTAAGGGCAACTCCCGGATATCTCTAAGGCTTTATTTTATAAGTCCTTATGTAAGGCGCTTCACATTAATACTTTCGTAGTATGCTAGCGTAAGGGCATTTCATATTCTACGTGGTTATGTTATTGTGTATGGATTTCTGATTTGTGGCGGTGAAATGTTGTGATATGATTGAGTTTTTGCATGTATTTAATATGTGATTGAATATATGTCGTGAATTGTGTATTGCATGTTGAATTGCGTTTCTTCATGTCGAGCTTGCTCTTTTATTTGACATGCGGTTGAATATCTTGTGTTTAACTCTTTGAATATCGTATCTGGCGAATTGTTCATCGAGTGAGCGAGCTAGGTGAGTCGTATGGCGTTTTGAGCCGTGACCGGATAATCGAGGGTGCTAGGTCCCCTTTTTGTTTACGGGAGATTGACTAGACGTCGCCATTGTGGGACTGAGTTATTGTCCTAGGGAGAGCGAGGATCCCAAGGCTTTTGGACATTCCGACATCTGATGCAGGCGTGTGCATTAGGAAAATTATCGAGTCGAGAGAAAATGGATTTGCGAGTTGTGTCGAGTTTAGAGTGAGATGGTCGAGTCACGTCGGTGAATGTTATACTTTCTTTGTTTGCTTATATTTTTATGTCGAGCTTATCTTGAATTGTTGAGAAGTTGACCACTTTCCGTGGTGCCTTCAATCCATGACGGTTACCCAGGCGATGTCGAGGGCAGTAACTCGGCGATAGATGATGCCGAGGAGGAGCTCGACGAGGACCCGAGTGACGACCTCTATCCATCGTGATTGTTTGTTTGTTGGATATTTGTTTTTACGAGGACTGCGCCGTTTTCTTTTGTGTTCGAGGTCGTGACCAGTTTGGGCAGTGTGTTTTGTTGTTTCAGGGTAGACTGGTGGTCTTACTTTTGGAGCAGCCCCCTGCGTGGGAGTCTGCCGGAAGTACCCCCAGGGTATGATTGCTCTTTTGAAGTTGTCGTACCTTAGGTGTATTTTCTTTGCACATTTGCTACTCTGTATTTTGTATACATTATTATTTCGAGTGATATATATATATATATATGTGTATGTTATGCATGTATGTTTTATTAGAATTTAAGTCTTGTGTCTTAGTTGCACCATGTTTCGAAAAGCTGTAATTACTCTGATGTGCACGAGTCGGTTTTAAAAAAAAAAAATATATATATCGTATTTTTAAAAGGCACAAGAGTTTTGTTTTTAAAACACATCTCATATAGGTTTATGTTGAGCTTGGTGTGTTGAGCTCGGTAACTCGAGCTCGGTATATTGAGCTCGGTAGCGGTCCGGAAACGGGTCGTTACCTTTGTTGGTATCGAGCTTGATTCGGTTCTCGACCGTGTGCATAGGAATTTGGACTGGTCACTATGTCGGGTTATGTGTGTTGGGTACCTAGTTGTATTATGTTGATTGCTGTTTGATTAAGTGAAGCACTTATTGCTTGAGAAATTGTTTGAACTGTTTCTTGATTGAAGCAGTGTGTTTTAACACATCCTTGTTGTGAGATTCGACAGGGGTTTTGAACTTTGTGGAATCTAATGCCACCTCGTAGGAATCGACATCCGCAACCGTGAACGCGTCGACATGGAACGAGCTATTCAAGCTATGGCCGAGATGGCGGCAGCCATGGCTCAACAATCACTGCAACTCAACAGGCTAACGCGATGGCTCAGCAGACGGCGGCGTTAACTCGTGAGAACTTGCGGCAGCAGCGATGAGCGAAATCTTTGAAGCGAGAGGATTGGCCGACTTCAGAAGCATGATCCGCAGAAGTTCTACGGTGAGCCAAATCCGGATAAAGCTGATCTTTGGATGCAAGAGATCGAGAAGATCTTTGAGGCACTTCATTGCGGACAACGTGAAGGTCGACTATGCCACCTACATCGCTAGAGACGCAGAGTATTGGTGGAGGAGTGAAGCAAGCGTTTATAGCGTAACATCGCGAGATGACCTGGGACCTTTTTCGTGAAAGGTTCTTGGACAAGTACTTCCTGATCTTGCACGAGCCGAGAAGGAGCGGGAATTTCTTCAAGCTGCAAAGAAGGCAACTCGACGGTGTCCGAGTATGCGGCCAAGTTCGAATCGTTGGCGAGGTATTTCAGTCCATTTCGTGACCGAGTTGACCAGAGATGGTTGAGTGAGAGATTCCAACGGGGATTGAGATTCGACATTCAGAAGTCAGTGGTGTCGTTGAGGATCCGAAATCTCCAAGAGCTGATTGATCGATGTGTCGAGGTAGAAGGAGTTGGAGATGCTCGAGAAGTTCCGAGACTTGAAGTTGAGTGTCGAAGTTTCACCGGGAAAGCTGAGATTTGGTATGCTTACCATTTCTAACAGATTGTTGGACGAGATCCGAGACCAGCAAGGTCATGACGAGCTTCGCAAGAGAAGATTCGATTGATAGCGCAAGGGAAGGCGGCAATTTGGTCTGAGCGACGACATCTTGAGGTGCAATGGCGAGTGTGCGTGCCTAACGCACCGAGCCGAGGAAGTTGATTCGGCGAAGCGCATAAGAGCAACTTTAGTATTCATCCCGAGTTACGAAGATGTATCAAGACTTGAAGAAGCATTTTTGGTGGTCGGAATGAAGAAGCAAGTGGCCGAGCACGTAGCTTCATGTTTGGCGATGTCGAAGCGAAGGTGGAGCACCAACGACTGCGGGAATGCTACAATCGCTGACGCATCAAAGATGGAAATGGGACGATATTTCCATGGATTTCGTTGTAGGTTTGCCGAAGACAGAAGAAGAATGATTCGATTTGGGTGATCGTCGACCGATTGACCAAATATGCTCATTTCTTGCCGAGGTCGACATACAACGTGGAAAAGCTGACCGAGATCTACATCGCGGAGATAGTACGACTTCATGGAATACCTTCGATCGTGTCGGACCGAGATCCGAAGTTCACGTCTCATTTTGGAGGGAATTGCAAGGAGCGATGGGAACCGAGCTCGAGCTTAGCTCGGCATATCATCCACAGATCGACGGCCGATCGAGAGAACGATCCAATCGCTTGAAGATTTGTTACGAGCTTGTACGTTAGATCACCGAGGAAGTTGGGACGACATCTTACCATTGGTGGAATTCACCTACAATAACAGCTTCCATGCGAGTATTGGGATGTCACCTTTTGAAGCGCTGTATGGACGGAAATGTCGACGCCTCTTTGTTGGTACCAGGGCGAGTGAGCGTGTCGTCAGAGACCAGATATGATCCGGCCAGACTACCGAGAAGATCCGTTTGATCAGAGATCGGATGCGAACATCTCAAAGTCGACAGAAGAGTTATGCAGACCAACGACGTCGACCACTCGAGTTCGAGGAAGGAGAACATGTATTTCTTAGAGTCACCCCCACTACTAGAGTTGGTCGAGCGATCAAATCCAAGAAACTTACCCCTAAATTCATTGGACCTTACCAGATTCTTCGTCGTATTGGTCCAGTGGCATATCAGATTGCCTTGCCACCATTCTTGTCGAACATCCACGACGTCTTCCACGTCTCACAATTGCGGAAGTATGTTTCCGACCCTTCTCATGTCATCGAACCGGATGTGATTCAACTGAAGGACGACCTATCTTTCGAAGCATTACCAGCAAGAATCGTTGATCGGAAAGCCAAACAGTTGCGGAACAAAGAGATTCAACTTGTCAAAGTTGTGTGGGATCAGAAGACGGGAGATGCGACTTGGGAGCTGGAGGAGAAGATGAAGACTCAGTACCCTGAACTTTTCTGAGGTAAGAATCTTATTTGCAATTTCGAGGACGAAATTTTTTTAGAGGGAGAGATTGTAACACCTGAGGACGAGATCGACATCGTATTAGGACGACGTATCGAGACCTCGACCAAGACCTTGTGTCGAGATCCCGTGACTAGATCATTTGTCGGTGATGAGACCACGCGTGCACTAGCCGAAATGAGGAGGTCGCGTGTCGAGATGATGAAGTCGCTGCATCGAAATGATGAGGACGCAAGTCGAGCCGAGGAGACCGCGTTCACGAACTCGTGTTAGAACCTTATGCGCTTGCACGAGCACTCTTGTCGACATCGTGTCGAGATGATACCTCGTATTCTTTCAACGTTATTCAGCGTTATTATTATATTGTTTGTAATTATTACATTGTCGGCTTGCCGTTGACCAAACAGTAGAGGTAATTATGAGAGGAACGATTAAGCGGGTAGATGATTATTGGGATTGGCATCTTATAGCTGGAGTTACGATTATGCCCTTCCGTTGTATTCACGATCGATTTTCCCTCAAACACTCATTTCTCTTTTCTTCTTTCTTCTTCCTTCCTTCTGCTCTGTGTTTCGTTGTTTTCTTCAAAAAAAATCTCCATCGACGAAACCGTGAGTTCCATCGAGATTCTGCACAAGCTTTCTTCATCAATCTTGTTCATCATCAACTTCTCGACCCATATCTCGTCTGCTCGATCACCGTTGAGGTATGAAGAACAGATTTTTCTTTTCATCTGTGCTACTGTTTAGCGCTAATTCTTCTTCCATTTTTAGCCAGTTTTATGCTTCCAAATCATGTCAAATTGATGGGTTTTCTTATTCACGATATTACCTATCTTTTTAACCGATTAATTGGGCTTGTAAAACAAATTTCTTTCTCTGATTTCTGCAATCGGCAGTGCCCAGAAACCACCATTTTCGGTTTGTTTCGATTTCTTGTTTTTCGTTTGTTGCTTCTGGTTATTGTTGTTGTCGATCTATCTGTTGAAACATCAGATAACTTTTTCATGAACTTTTGATCGAAATCCCTAACTTTGTGTTAGAGGAAAAATATATTCAGTTCTTGAGTTTTATATGTTCTGGGTTGTGGTTAAGTTTGGGATGAGAGCTAGATGTATTAGAACCCATAGATCGATCTGAGTTGTGTTTGTTTTAGGAAGTCTGATTCCCGAGATCGAGTGATTCCCGAATCAAGGACTGTATGTGTCGAGGTCGACTGAGAAGTGTACGTGTCGAGCTCGTTGAAGACAGCTGTGTCGAAGTCGTTATCGAGCTCTTTGAAGACAGCTGTGTCGAGGTCGTTGTCGAGCAGCATTAACTTGGAGTTCGGTAAGGGCAACTCCCAGATATCTCTAAGGCTTTATTTTATAAGTCCTTATGTAAGGGCGCTTCACATTAATACTTTCGTAGTATGCTAGCGTAAGGGCATTTCATATTCTACGTGGTTATGTTATTGTGTATGGATTTCCTGATTTGTGGCGAGCTGAAATGTTGTGATATGATTGAGTTTTTGCATGTATTTAATATGTGATTGAATATATGTCGTGAATTGTGTATTGCATGTTGAATTGCGTTTCTTCATGTCGAGCTTGCTCTTTTATTTGACATGCGGTTGAATATCTTGTGTTTAACTCTTTGAATATCGTATGCGGCGAATTGTTCATCGAGTGAGCGAGCTAGGTGAGTCGTATGACGTTTTGAGCCGTGACCGGATAATCGAGGGTGCTAGGTCCCCTTTTTGTTTACTGGGAGATTGACTAGACGTCGCCACATTGTGGGACTGAGTTAGTATCCTAGGGAGAGCGAGGATCCCAAGGCTTCGGCTGGACATTCCGACATCTGATGCGGCGTGTGCATTCCGGAAAATTATCAGTCGAGAGAAAATGGATTTGCGAGTTGTGTCGAGTTTAGAGTGAGATGGTCGAGTCACGTCGGTGAATGTTATACTTTCTTTGTTTGCTTATATTTTTATGTCGAGCTTATCTTGAATTGTTGAGAAGTTGACCACTTTCGTGGTGCCTTCAATCCATGGCGGTTACCCAGGCGATGTCGAGGGCGCAGGTAACTCGGCAGATGATGCCGAGGAGGAGCTCGGCGAGGACCCGAGTGACGACCTCTATCTGTCGTGATTGTTTGTTTGTTGGATATTTGTTTTTGAGGGTGTGCCGTTTTCTTTTGTGTTCGAGGTCGTGACCAGTTTGGGCGATGTGTTTTGTTGTTTCAGGTGGTAGACTGGTGGTCTTACTTTTGGAGTAGCCCCTGCGTGGAGTCTGGAAGTACCCCAGGTATGATTGCTCTTTGAAGTTGTCGTACCTTAGGTGTATTTTCTTTGCACATTTGCTACTCTGTATTTTGTATACATTATTATTTCGAGTGATATATATATATATGTGTATGTTATGCATGTATGTTTTATTAGAATTTAAGTCTTGTGTCTTAGTTGCACCATGTTTCGAAAAGCTGTAATTACTCTGATGTGCACGAGTCGGTTTTAAAAAAAATATATATATATATCGTATTTTTAAAAGGCACAAGAGTTTTGTTTTTAAAACACATCTCATATAGGTTTATGTTGAGCTCGGTGTGTTGAGCTCGGTAACTCGAGCTCGGTATATTGAGCTCGGTAGCGGTCCGGAAACGGGTCGTTACATGTTGTGTCCTTCAAAAGGCTAAAGAAAATGGGCTTTCATATTGGTTGAGTTTTTGTTAATGTTTTTACTGGGTATTTTGTAATTCTGGATATGTGAAATTTTAGAGTATCATATGCTGATTGAATTTTGGATTTTTAATGTATTTATGGTTCTGTAATGCCAAATTTTTTTTTATATTAGATTGGATTTCGATTTATGTTATTAGATGCCTGGAATTTGCTGTTAGTTGATTCTGAAGAAAATATTTTTCATGTAAGAATTTTGGTTGTGGTTTTGTGTTGAGTTTCTTGTGCATGGGGTTTTAGGGACATGCCTTTTTTGATGGAGATTTTTGATCTGTGCTATTCATCTACTAAATTGACAATAGTTTATTTGATTGTGTAATGTTTAACATTTATGTTGTTATAATTGTGTTTTATCTAATTTATGCTAACGTTGTATCGATTTATATGTTGCACAACAATGGTGAAGTATTTGAAAATTGATGTTTTTAATGCTTTTTGCTTGTTGAAAACGAGTAGGTCTTCACATGTTTTAGTGGAATCATATTTATTGTTGACTGATTTTATTTATCCATGACACATTCGACTGACTTCTTTGTTTATATTGAAAGTTAAATTCCCTTGCTTGCAAATACTTGTAAGCATCTTTCTCTCTCTACATCGCAAAGATACTTGTATGCATCTTTCTCTCTCTACTCACTTTTTAAATTAAACACTTAATTTTTCAGAGCATCACAAATTAGGGTTACGACGGTTATATTTTGGTCTCACATCGTCTGCACGGTCGATTTGAATCGATTCGAGAATGATTAAGTCGTTGGATCTTCCTCCCAAGGGTGGTTTCAGTTTTGATCTCTGCAGAAGAAATGAAATGCTCGAAAAGAAGGGTCTTAAGAGTCCTTCGTTTTTGAAGACTGGGACGACTATTGTTGGTTTAGTTTTCCAGTGCGGATAATGATTTCGATTACTATTATATGTTGTTTATGTGGTTTTCAAGTATTTGGCTTAACTCATTTGCTTGCTTCTTTAACATTGAGTGGGGTCCACCTTGGAATGATGGGATCTAAACATTGAGTGTGAACTCAAGTCTTGGGGTGGACTCTAGAATGACTTGAAATATGCTTTGATAATTTTTTCTGTCGACATTCGAGGATTCTTTTATAGGTTAGGAAACCCAAACACATGTAAATGTTGCAAGTTGATTAAAGCTGGGTGTTAGTGGCGAGGAAAGTTTCTTGGATGTATTATATGTTTAGATGTTTAAATATTATGATGATAAAGCAATGATTGGTTCTAACATTATGCATTATGTTATTAAGTATAATGTAAAGGGTAGGGTGAGAACACAGGAAGCCAAGAATGGCACTGGGTTTTTTTATGTTTTGAAAATCTTGCAGGACAACTTTTTGGACTCAATTACTATATGTAAAGTAGGACCACTCTTCATCTGTCTCTTTCTCGACAAATTTGCTTGTTGATGCTAAAAATTTCTTACCTTGTAGTAATTTGTTAAATCATATACTAGAATACATGAAGGATTGATTTTCTTTTCTTGGTGGCCTTTAAAAACAATGGATAAATGAAGTTTTAAAACTCATGCATTGATTTATAAAAATTGTAATGAGTAATTGGCTATTTCTAGAACTGCTTATCATAGTTCAAAGAGTGGGGCATCTCAAGTAGGTTGGTTGAGCTTTTTTCCTTGCCTGCACTGCTTCATCTAGCTAGGGAGCATTCAATGTGGTGTGGTTATAAATTTATAATGTTAAAGTGAGGTTTGATGTGCTTTTTCTATCATAAATTTGAAACCAAGTTCCTCTCGCTTTCATCGACTACTTTTTAACATGGTCATCAAATACAGAATTGTACCATTTAGCATCTGTGCTCTTCATGACTCTCCATTGCCTTGTCACCCATTCCAAATAAATTTTTATGTAATTGTATAAGTTGATTGCTTTTTTAAAGTTTAATTTGTTTAGTTTGATCAAATGTTGATGTTTCCCACATAATAAATTTGCCTTAGGATGGTGTCATTCTTGGAGCGAGATACTAGGCAAAGAAGGGCCCATAGTCGTAGATAAAAATTGTGAGAAAATCCATTATATGGCACCCAACATATATGGCGTGGAGCGAACGCTGCCGATCTGAAGCGGTGAATGGTATCTTTTAAAATGCATATATCTTATTACATGCCTCATGGATTATTGCATATGGCTGTTGTTTAGGTTTTGATCATGTTAATAAATATAGTCAAACCATTGAAAATGAGATGTTAGTTATTTATTGTAGATATGGTAAGCTCACAATGCAACTACATCGCTACCATCTTGGTCGAGAATCAAGAGTTGTTACTGACTTACTCTTCTTAAGAGACACCTTTTCAAGCTGAGTTTGAACTTCCATATTGAGTGAATTCACTCCTTGTATCGACTTCGATTCTAACTCATTAAATTATGTGCAGCTACCAAGGTCATGTCTCATTTGCCTTAGTTCTTGGTGGGGTTGACATCACTGGACCTCATTTGCATCTTGTTAGTCATTGCTTAAACTTTTCTTTTATGCTCAAAAGTTTTCTTGTTTGGAGTGCATACTCGAAAGATTTCTCATGAATATTGATTACATGTTTTGCAGATCTATCCACATGGGTCAATCGACACCCTTCCATTTGCTACAATGGGATCAGGTTCACTTCTTTGCAATGTGCGTATTTGAGTCTAAATACAAGGAAAGCTTGTCTGTAAGTAAGGATATTGAGGCTAAGAAACCATGCCTGCTTCAATGTAGCTCTTTATTAAAATAACTAGAATTACCCCCATGTCTTTGCCTGAGAAAAGAAAACCAAAAGCTCCCATCTAATTCAAAATGGTCAGTGTACTTTTAATGTTAGCAAGATGATAACAAATCAACGATGAAAGAGAAATAGATAAATGGGTTGGAAAAAATTAGTGGAGAGATTGGCATGTGTAGTGTGTTATTATTATTGTAGACCACGAGCAAAGGCACCCTTAAAACTTCTTAGACTACATTTGATGATATTACGTCGGATGTTATTATATTTATATTCCTTGTTAATGGGATGATATGTCAATTGAGTCCTAAATATAAAGATGTACATTATGACTGTTGTAATTGACAATCGATAGTGTTAGTAATTTCAGTCTTGTCTAAATATTTCAATTCAATAAAGATTTTTATTTTACGTAAACATTTTGATGTGGTGCAGAGGGATGAAGGAGTAAAGTTAGTTGTTGAGGCGATATGTCTTTGGTATATTTAATGACCTGGGAAGTGGAAGTAATGTTGATGTTTGTGTGATAACCAAGGTTAGTGCATTGATACCTTATCCTACAAGTTGTTTGGCGGCATGAATCTAACTTCAATTTAATCACAAATTCTTCGTTAATCCGCACAGGGCACAAGGAATATCTAAGGAATCACCTCTGCCAAATCATGCGTACATTTGTCAATCCAAAAGGCTTTACCTTTCCCAAAAAGACAGGTTTGTTGCAAACTATACCATTTATTACACTTGTTTTATGAATCGTATGATACATTATCATTAAAAAAATATGACATTTTTAAGTGAAAATATGTAAGATAAGGAAAAAATAGCCCATATATCCTATATGGGCTTCAAAATATATGGGCTTCAAAATAATTTAAGATTTAACTCTATTGGAGGGTCTTGTATTGTATAGTCTAGATGATATACATCACGACATATTGTTTAGTCTAGATGATATACATCCCGACATTGTTTAAATAAAGCGAATTCTCTTGATGTTTTGAGAAGCTGTCCAGGACATCGATTGTTTGCCTCTTCCCTTATTCATTTGCCTTTTTCTTCTTGATGAAACAGTGTGGAGTACATTCCATTTGAAACTATTGATATATAATGTCTAATGTTTAATTTGTCTACATTCTGAGGTTCTCTTAACAAAGATTACCAGTTGAAGGAGAAGGTTGAAGTAATTGAAGGAGATGCTATGGAAGAGTAGCAAAATTGGTCGAGTCTGAAACTTGATTAGTGCAATGTTTGTGATATTTATAATTGTACTTTCAGAACCTTGGCTCTTTTATATACCTAAAATGACTTCAGTTTCATTAGATTATTGCGAGTTATTTTCCATAAATTTCATCATTTGGAAGGTGTCTTCGTCATCTCGATTCTAGTTTTGGCTACAAAATGCTTAGCATAAAGCGAGAAGAAAGAAAATAACTAGCAAGACAAATAGTGTGGAGCCATCACTTCCACATGATTGAATCGTGGAATCACCAAGCAGGATTCAAGAAACGCCGCTTCCAATCTATTAATCCAAGGTGGCATAAGATGTGCTGGATTGTTTTGTTGATCTTGGACACCTCATGTGAATTAGAGCAAAGCATACAAATCCCTAGCAACAAAACTATTACTGTTGTCACTATACATTATGATTAGTACTTACCAATTGGGACATATTGATTATTTTCTCATGGAGAGAATTTTATTGAGCAGATTATTGAGCAATGTATTTGTTTAAAATTTGCGTGGTGTTGAGTGCTAGAAGTAAATGCCGTGATCTTGCGGTGCGCTCTTGCAAAAGACTTCTTTGGGTAAAGCCACTATTAATATTTTGGGATGATTAGTTTAAATAACATTAGAAGCAATAACATTATTCAAATGTGTTGGTTTAGTAGTCGGATCAAAAATTCAATCTATCTATTATCTATTGAAAAAAATCATCCAATCCATTTATTAACAATTTTTTTATTGATGGATATCCAATCCATCCATAAAATTTATTTTAATCACAAAAATTATTTTTAATCATAAAATATATTTTTAATCATAAAAATATTTTAATTACAAAAAATATTTTTAACTATTAAATATATACACACACACACACATATCTCTCTCCTCCTTTCTCTCCCTATCTCCTCCCCTCTCTCCTCTCTCTTCCCTTCTCTTCTCTCCCCATCTCTCTCTCTCTCTCTCTCCCTCTCTCCTTTCTCTTTCATCTCTCCCCTTTTTCTTATCTCTCTCATCTCTCTCTCCCTCTCTCTCCTCTATCCCCTATCTTTCTCTCCCTCCTCTCCCCTATCTCTCTCCTATCTTTTTCTCTCTCCTCCCTCCGCCTCTCCTTTCTCTCTTATACAGGTTTGTCGTTGGATAAGTGCTGCCTGAGAATAGAGTCGTAATGGCACAAAAAGGCTTCAAAACTTCAAAACTTTCCTAATAGATGGATTGGAAAAATTCATTTATCCATTTACAATCCACTAAAATTTCATCAAGAAAATCCAATCCATCCATCATCATTTAAAAAAAAAAACACCCGTCCAATCCATCTAGTAACAATCCACTCCATCTAGTAACAATTTTTTTATGGATAGATATCCAAACCATCCATAAAAGTTATTTTTAATCACAAAAATTATTTTTAATCATAAAATGTATTTTTAATTACAAAAATATTTTAGCTAGAAAAAATTTATTTTTAATCATAAAAAACATTACTCCCTCTCTCCTCTCTCTCTCTCCTCTCTCTCCCTTCCCTGCCTCTCTCTCTCTCCCCTCCCTCCCTTCCTCTCTCCCTTCCCTTTAACTCACTCCGAAAGCATTAAGTGAGGTGAACTAGAACGTAAAGATAAACATAAATGCAAGCGAGCTAAAATACCTTGTTTGTATTGATTGATGTGTGTAAAATTATGTACAACTTTGGTATTTATAGTAGTAACTAAGAACAACACATATTTGCCACGTTCAATGGCTAACACATATCCCTTTTATATATTGTTATAGATTATAGATTAAGTATCCAAAAAAAAAGGTAAAAATTGAAAGAAAAAGTCTACACCAAAAGGGGATATCCCCTTTATATATTGTTATAGATATAGATTAATTTAAAAAAAAAAAAAAAATCCTCCTCTCTTTACTAAAACTCATTTCCAAACAATTTCCAAACAGAAGTGTTAGGAAAAATCAACGCATTATCGGAATTAAAGTATCGCTGCTTTCGACATAAAATCCTCATCCTCAAATCCTAACCCTAACACTTACTTTCGCTCTGCTTTTATTATCACTCGATCTCTTCTCTGCGGGTGAGGGTTGCGAACATCGCTTTTTCTCTGAGGTATAATCTTGATTCGATCCATCTCTTCGCTTTTCTGCTCTTTCCGAGCCGATTGAAAAGTCCTTTTATGTTTCTTCGTATGCTGAGTGATGATGTTTCTTTGGTTATTTTTGTGTATTTACTTTTCTATTGTTGTTTGTGGTTTAATTCCATTTTATCGTTGTTTTGTTTTGTGTTTGGATTTGAATTTCTAATCTTGGATTCTTTTGGTTTATGTGTGATTGATTCTTCGATGGAGATTCTCGATGGGACTTTTACCCGTTTGAATCGCTTTGTTGGATGCATGATCTACTGGTGTAACCTTATAATCTTTAGTTGTGTTTGTTTTCCCATTCGTATGGTTCCAAACGGCTCTTTAGGTAGGGGTATAATTTTTCCTTTCGGGGTAATTTTCTTTGGAATTTGTGTTGCGTCCTTCAAAAGGCTAAAGAAAATGGGCTTTCATATTGGTTGAGTTTTTGTTAATGTTTTTACCGGGTATTTTGTAATTACGGATATGTGAAATTTTAGAGTATCATATGCTTTGATTGAATTTTGGATTTTTAATGTATTTATGGTTCTGTAATGCCAATTTTTTTATATTAGATTGGATTTCGATTTATGTTATTAGATGCCTGAATTTCTTGTTAGTTGATTCTCAAGAAAATATTTTTCATGTAAGAATTTTGGTTGTGGTTTTGTGTTGAGTTTTACTGTGCATGGGGTTTTAGGGACATGCCTTTTTGATGGAGATTTTTTGATCTGTGCTATTCATCTACTAAATTGTGATAGTTTATTTGATTGTGTAATGTTTAACATTTATGTTGTTATAATTGTGTTTTATTTGATTGTGTAATTTCTTTTCTTTCCAATTTTACCCTTTATTTTGGATAGTTAATCTATAATCTATAACAATATATAAAAGGGATATCCCTTTTGGTGTAGACTTTTTCTTTCCAATTTTACCCTTTATTTTGGATAGTTAAACGCATTAAAGTGTGCTTTGAAATACATACCTGTTACTTACTCAGTTCACCGTAAGTGTAACTCCCAATACCATTACACAATTAGGGATAACACCTGCAGTAAGAAGATAGAAAGGGAGAGAGAAAAGAGAGAGGGAGAAAGGGATGTCGTCTTGCAGCTCGACGATCGACGATGCGGTGACAAGGGAAGACATCATGCATCCCGGTGAAAGACGGCGATAAATGGTGGCGCTATCTTTTTGATTCATTCTTTTGCACGGTGAGTGACGCTGCGAGCACTTCTTGCTTTTTGGTTTTGATGCTCTGCTGGTGACCCACATCCCGCAAAGGCATGCCTTTTGGAATTATTTTTGAGCGAGAAGTTTATTAGGTGAGGACTTGAAGTTACTGAATTGGCATTTTTCTTAACTCCATGTGACACATGTATGATTCATTAGTTATTTTGACAATTATAAATTTCTGAGAATATTTCATTTGTCAATACATATGCATATCAATGTGCTAATAATAATGTGTCATTCTAAAAAATTAGTATGATAAAATATCTGAAATACAGATCAAATTCTTTAAAAACAACATTAAACATTAAAACACTCCCCCGCCCCGAAAACTCATTTCCAAACAGACCCTAACACTCTCATCCTAACACACTCTTTCTCATTGGTTAAAATACAAGTGAGTCATACTATTTTAGAAAGGGGTCCCACTAAATTATGTGGGTCCCACTAAATTTAGATCAATAAAAGAGAGTGTGTTGAAAAGAGAGTGTTAGAGAGTGTATTGCTAATTTTTTTTTTAGATTTCCTTACATGCCCCGCTTCGTTTATTTTAAGAGTAAAGTCTCATTTTAGTCCCGATAAAAGTTGTGCAACCCGCTTTAATCTCGATAAAAATTGTGCGACTCATTTTCGTCCCTAACAAAAAATAAGTCTACAAATAGTTCTAACATTTTCAAAACTGGACCACGTTAGTCTCTTCGTCAGTCTCCTTCCAAATCTGTCACTTAACGTGTTGACGTGTCACGTTAAATGCTCACATGACACGTTAACCCTCTCCACAGTAGCAAAACAAGAATACGGATCTGATTTTTTTCCTGTTGTTGACTGGAATGTAACTTAGCCGATGAATCGACTAACACCACAACAGTGATTCCATTTTCTTCAAACGATTACGCTAAGAAAGAAACTATGTTCCTCAACTATGGGTCCTTTAACTCACTCCAGAAAGCGTTAAGTGAGGTGAACTAGAACGTAAAGATAAACATAAATGCAACTGAGCGAAAATACGTTGTTTGTATTGATTGATGTGTGTAAAATTATGTACAACTTTGGTATTTATAGTAGTAACTAAGAACAACACATATTTGCCACGTTCAATGGCTAACACATATCCCTTTTATATATTGTTATAGATTATAGATTAAGTATCCAAAATAAAGGGTAAAATTGGAAAGAAAAAGTCTACACCAAAAGGGGATATCCCCTTTATATATTGTTATAGATATAGATTAATTTAAAAAAAAAAAAATAAATCCTCCTCTCTACTAAAACTCATTTCCAAACAATTTCCAAACAGAAGTGTTAGGAAAAATCAACGCATTATCGAATTAAAGTATCATTGCTTTCGACATAAAATCCTCATCCTCAAATCCTAACCCTAACACTTACTTTCGCTCGCTTTTATTATCACTCGCCTCTTCTCTGCGGGTGAGGGTTGCGAACATCGCTTTTCTCCGAGGTATAATCTTGATTCGATTCATCTCTTACATTTTCGTTCTTTCCGAGCCGATTGAAAAGTCCTTTTATGTTTCATCGTATCTGAATGATGATGTTTCGCTGGTTATATTTGTGTATTTACTTTTCTATTGTTGTTTGTGGTTTAATTCCTTTTGATCGTTGTTTTGTTTTGTGTTTGGATTTGAATTTCTAATCTTGGATTCTTTGGTTTATGTGTGATTGATTCTTGATGGAGATTCTCGATGGGACTTTTACCCGCTTTGAATCGCTTTGTTGGATGCACAGATCTACGGTGTAACCTTATAATCTTTAGTTGTGTTTGTTTTCCCATTCGTATGGTTCCAAACGGCTCTTTAGGTAGGGGTATAATTTTTCCTTTCGAGGTAATTTTCTTTGGAATTTGTGTTGCGTCCTTCAAAAGGCTAAAGAAAATGGGCTTTCATATTGGTTGAGTTTTTGTTAATGTTTTTACTGGGTATTTTGTAATTCTGGATATGTGAAATTTTAGAGTATCATATGCTGATTGAATTTTGGATTTTTAATGTATTTATGGTTCTGTAATGCCAATTTTTTTTTTATATTAGATTGTGTAAGTCTGGTATACAACCTAAGAGGGGGGGTGAATTAGGTTGAACGATTTTCGAGTGACTTTTAGAGATTTTTCGTTCCTTTGTTTTATGGATAGATAGATGGAGTTTGATTGATAAACAAAAGTAAAAAGATAAGGAAGAAGATTGAGACACGAGAATTTATACTGGTTCCCCTAACCACTTGGGTACATCCAGTTCTTCTGACACCTGCAGAGCAATTCACTATGATAGAAACTCTTGTTACAAGCAAGCCTCACCCCAAGGCTCCCTAACAATCTCTATACAACAAGATAGCACCCCACTATCTTTTCAAACCAAAACCCAACACAAGGATGAGTTTAATAATTGTGAAGAATGGTAAAGCATATGGCTGTATCAGATCAATATCACTTTGTAACTATACAACTTAGTGCTCAAGAACTTTTTCAGGATATGAAAGTAGTATCTAAGTTCTAGGCAAAAAAGTTTTGAAGGTTTAGAACTTGTAAAATGATATTGAACTCTTATGATTGAAAGAATGAAAGTTCTATATGTTCTGATGTAAAAGAAAGGTATATATATATAACCATCAGATCATATCTGAAGCAAGGTGATCGTTTGGCAACTTTCCAGGGGCCAAAACACACCATTTGAAATCATAACGTTTCAGAAAATTTGATTTTGAAACAGTGGTTTTCGATTACGTCGTTGTGGTAATCGATTACATGTGTACGTTGAAAATCAGATATTCAAAAATTTAGTTGATGTAATCGATTACACATTTTAGGCAATCGATTACATCCACATTACCGAGACTTTAGGTAATCGATTCATGACTTTGGGGTAATCGACACTACAATGAAAAAGTGTTTTCTTGAGATTTCAAAAGGAGTGCTTCAACACTTAACTTTGAAAATAACTTAGATTAAGTTTTAAACTTAAGAAATGATTTGTTTGAGCACATCTAAGTTATATAATCACAACTTGTAATATGTCAAAGATACAAACCATACTTACAGAGAATTGACAATACATAATTAAAGTCTCTGTAGAATGATTTCTTTGACTTGATCTAACGGAGGCTTTTCTTCTTTTTGATCAGTAATCTTGTCATCATCTAAACCCAGCCAAGTTTAAGAAGGAAATCTTCTTCACAATCTCCCCCTTTTTGATGATGACAAACACCAATCTTGTTAACGGTTTGCGAACGGAAAAGCTCCCCCTGACTTGTATATCTCCCCCTTTGTATTGGAGTTGGGAAACCTGAAAAGTTAGTAAAATACAAGATATACAGATAATATCTCCTTTCTCCCCCTTTTGACATCATCAAAAAGAAGAAAAAGTAGCATAAATACAATATAGCGCAGATAGTTACCAAGCTCATTCAAACACAACCTAAATACTTAATATGAAACATCCATACAAACTTTGCAAAGGTCCTACTTAGTAAAGTCCAAATAAAAAAATATCAAAGTAAAATTAAAGAAATAATACATAACTAGATTTGGAAATCCAACATAAACAAGTATGACATAATGATAATATGATGCATGCATGATGAAGCAAATCAGGCTACTCTTCATCCTCCTCATTGTCATTTCTAAAAGCTTCAAGGTGGTCCATGCGAGCAGACAATTGATCAAACCTCTCAGCCATGTAGCCACGGACACTCCTAAGCTCATCCAAAATCATTTGATTTGTGACCTCACCATCTTGAGGTTCTTCATCTTCTTGTGCAGGAGGGTGTAGCAGATCGCATCGATGCCTGTAGACTCGCAAAGAAAGATCCCAGTTTATACCCATCTTTGGTAAGATATCCATATGGATTTCATTTTCAGCAGGTGTCATTTCCAAAGAAACCTCATTGTTGGTGTCGACATTGCAGCACTCCAACAATCGGGAGATTTGTCTAGCATAAGACAAACTTGTAGTTCGCTTCAAAGGACAACATGTGATTCACAACCAAATAGGCCCAGTTGATAGGTTTATTATTCTTGATAGCATACATGATTTGCATTTCAAAATCATTGATTTGAGAGTAGTTGGAGGCCTTAGGTACTAATACATAGCAGAGAACATAATGAAGAAGTCTATCATCAACGTTCAAGTGTCCTACAGAGAGAGAATATTTCTAGCAGAGGAGGCCGCACTGCATCGTTGTCTTTTGTTAGCAATTTCAGTCTCATCATATCGACACATGGATAAATAGAATTCTCTCTTGTCATACTCCTCCCAATCACATAAGAAATCAGTATGAATCCTTTCTCCCTCAAATGGAATATCAAGAAACTCTCCAACTTGCTTCAAGGATAATTTAATAGGGACCCTTTCACCCAAGAAACCAGACCACTACCCTTAGCCTCTAAATTGCAATAGAACACTCTAACAAGATCGGGTAATAGGTTCCAAAATCAATAGCAAGTGGTGTCACTTCCTCGACTTTCAAGCAATGAAGGAAAATTGAATCTAGCAAAGGCAAGAAGACTCACATACTTTGAGTGATGAGTTTCCTACCAATGAACTGCTGGAAGCGAGTTCTTTGATCGCTGTTAGCCAACAACCTTGATAAGTCCAGAGGATTGGGATTCGCTCTCCTTGCATCGATCCATGTATGATTCTTGCTTCGAACTTCCTTGAATGTTCCATGGTGATGATAGTGTGGAAAGAGAGTTAGGGTTCAAAATTTTGGGGAGAAACCGAGAAGAGGCCACCAATGGGAGTAGGATTAGGGATTAGAAGTGAAGGATTTGAGCAACAATGGTAGAAATGAGGATTGGAAGGTGGGTGGTTGAAAGAGGATGAGAGGTAACCGATTGCAAAGAGTGAAAGAAATGTTTTAGAAACTGATTTTATGCAGAAAAAGCTGTCGATTGCAAGTTCAGCGGATGTAATCGATTACACCCAAGTGGTAACCGATTACAGCTGGTCGATGGTCTGGCGAACTTTTTGAACATGTAATCGACACTGACATCAGAATCGATTACACATGGTAAATTATTGATAAAACATGCAATGTATGAGTATCTATTCTATGTTTAACAAACAAATCACATAGATTTATGATTAAAGACACATAGATACACTAGAATGGCACAATAAAAACATATAGGTTAAATGAAAGAACTTTGTCACCAAATGTGTTGGTCTCATATATCCTTTTCATCCAAAAATGCCAAGTTCTCTTCTTATTTTGAAGAAGGGTTCTTTGGCTAATGGTTTTGTGAAGATGTCGATAATTGAGCATGAGTATCAACAAATGTAATCTCCACGCCTCCTTTTAGAACATGATCTCGTAGAAAATGATGTCGAATGTCTATATGCTTGGTACGAGAGTGCATAACAGGATTCTTTGAAATATTTATAGCACTTGTATTGTCACACCTTATAGGAATGCATCCATGATTGATTCCATAATCACATAGTTGTTGTTTTAGCCAAAGACTTTGAGCACAACAACTCCCAGCTGCAATATATTCTGCTTCAGCGGTGCTGAGAGCAACGCTTGCTTGTTTCTTGCAAGACCAGGATATCAAGGCATTTCCAAGGATATGGCATGTGCCACTAGTACTTTTTCGATCAGTTTTGCATCCCGCATAATCGTAACTGACTAGGCAACTAAAGAACAGATACTACGTTTGGGATACGATAGGCCAACATTTGTTGTCCCTTTTAGATACTTCATGATCCTCTTTACCGAAGAAAGATGAGATTCTTTTGGATTGACTTGAAATCGAGCACAGAGACATACACTAAACATAATGTCGTGACGATCGCGATTAAGTATAATAATGAACCAATCATACCTCGATATTTCTTGATGTCTACCGATAAACCCGACTCATCTTGATCAATATAAGTACCAGATCCCATAGGAGTTGCAATCTCTTTGCGATTATCCATGTCAAACCTTTTAACAGCTTCTTTCTGATTTTTGATTGATTTAGGAAGATACCATTCTTAGTTTCTTTGGATTTGAAGTCCAAGAAAATAATTCAGCTTTCCCATCATGGACATTTCAAATTCGCCTTGCATTACCATTGAGAACTCTTCACACAAATCTTTATTGGTTGATCCGAAAATGATGTCATCAACATAAATTTGGACCAAGAGAGTGTGATCCTTAATTCTCTTGATGAACAGAGTAGTATCTACCTTACCCTTTTCAAATCCTTTTTCACTTAAGAATTGACTAAGTCTGTCATACCAAGCCCTAGGGGCTTGTTTTAATCCATAAAGAGCTTTCTTCAATTTGAATACATGTGAGGGGTTTTTGAAATCTTCAAACCCAGGAGGTTGTTTGACATAAACTTCCTCATTTATGTATCCATTCAAGAAGGCACTTTTGACATCCATTTGAAATAATTGAAAATCTAAAGAGCAAGCATAACCAAGTAATAAACGTATAGCTTCTAACCTTGCAACAGGAGCGAATGTCTCTTCAAAATCAATTCCTTCCTCTTGATTATAGCCTTGAGCAACCAACCTTGCCTTGTTTCGAATAATTATCCCATTTTCATCAAGTTTGTTCTTAAACACCCATTTTGTACCAATGATGTGTTTGTCTTGTGGTTCAGGGACAAGTTCCCAAACTTGATTCCTTTCAAATTGGTTTAACTCTTCTTGCATGGCAAGAATCCATTGATCGTCTTCAAGAGCTTCATTTATCTTTGAAGGTTCTATTTGAGAGACAAAAGCCATGTATTGGCAAGCTTCCTTCAGATTTAATCTTGTTTTTACTCCTGATTCAATACACCAAATACTTTGTCAAGAGGATGATCCCGATGAATTCTCCATTCACGAGGTAGATCAGGATGATTCTGCTCTTGTTGAAGATTGTCGTCTTGGTGATTGATTGAATTAATTTGTTTTTCTTTGTCGAGTCTTCCTTAGGCAATTCGACTCAAAGATCCTTAGTAGTGTCTTTTGTAGATGCTTCCATTATATCATCATCATCGCCACAAGAAACTTTCTCTGATTGGGTTAGTTTCATCAAAGGAAACATGCATAGATTCTTCTATAACTAAGGTTCTTTTATTATAAATTCTATAGGCTTTACTTAAAAGAGAATAGCCAAGAAATATACCTTCGCCGATTTCTCATCGAACTTACCTAGGTTGTCTTTGTCATTGTTGAGTACAAAGCATTTGCATCCAAAGACATGAAGATGTGAGATGTTTGGCTTTCTTCCTTTATATAGTTCATAAGGAGTCTTTTTCAAGATCGGCCTTATATTGACTCGATTTGTAACATAGCAAGTCAGATTTCATCGTGATCCGCCTCAAGTACTTTGGTAGACTTGAATCAATGAGCATTGTTTCAGCCAGTTCAATTAGAGATCGATTCTTTCTTTCTCGCCACGCCATTTTGTTGAGGAGTCCTTGGTCTTTGAGAAGTAGTGAGTGATACCAAGTTCTTCACAGAATTCCTCAAAAAGAGCATTTTGGAACTCCCCACCATAATCACTTCTAATTGACACAATCTTCATAGATTTTTCATTTTGCACTTGTTTTGCATATTTCTTGAACGCCTTAAATGCATCACCTTTTTGTGCTAAAAATAGAGTCCTAGAATATCTAGAGAAATCATCAACAATAACTAAAGCATAAACATTACCTCCAAAGCTTCTAGTTCTTGAGGGACCAAAGATCCATGTGAATCAACCAAGTGGTCTTGTAGTTGATACCACATTCTTTGGTTTGAAAGAGGATTTTGTTTGTTTCCCCTTTTGGCATGCATCACATAATCTATCTTTGACAAATTTCATTTTGGGTAATCCAATAACAAGATCATGTTTGACAAGCTTATTCAAATGTTCCATGTGAATATGTGCTATTCTTTTGTGCCAAAGCCATGCATCATTATTGTTTACCACTAGACATTTAATCTTCAAAGATAAATCATCTAGACATACCTTATAGGAATTGTCGATTCTATTTCCCACTAACTTCTCTTCAGGAAAAGCTTCATTTTCAATGATACATTTTTCCTTGATGAAGTTTACTCTGAATCCTTTATCGCAGAGTTGACTTATGCTAATCAAATTGTGCTTCAAACCTTCAACATATAGGACATCATCAATAGTTGTGAAGGGAGAAGCTCCAATCTTTCCAATCCCAAGAATCTTTCCTCTATTGTTATCTCCATATGTGACATATCCTTTAGATTTCAGCTTCAGAGATGTAAACTTTGTACGATCACCAGTCATGTGCCTAGAACAGCCACTATCAAGATACCATGTGTTGCTGGTGCTGTTCAGGCATTTCTCTTGTTCATCATCTGAGTGATGTGATGCCATTAGTGCTTTGACTTCAGATTCTCCACTATCTGAATCGGAGGATGTACTTACTTCATTGTCATTCCATGCAATGTAGGCCTTTTTGGATTTGAATTCCTTTTTCCCTTTGAAGTACTTCTTCTTTGTCAGATTAGGACATTCTGCTTTCATATGTCCTTCCTTACCGCATTCAAAACATGTGAAGTTCTGATTTGAAGTGGATGTATCCCTTTTCTTGAAAAATTTCTTTTTGTTATCAAATTTAATATTTTGGTCTTTCTTAAGAAATTTTCCAAACCTTTTTACCAGGAGGGTGATGTTCTCATCTTCATCAGTGCTTTCTTCTTCATGTTGTTTTCTGGTTTCAACCTTTAAGGCAATGCTTTTGTTCTTCTTCTCTTTGACTTCAGTCTCTTCCAATCTTCCAAGTTCCAATTCATGTTCTTGGAGTTTTCCAAATAATGCCGCAGAAGTCATTTTTGAAGGCATTGCCGAGTCAATGATCGAAGAATTTTAAGATTCAACTCATCATTGGTAAAGGTCTTTCCAAGAGCCATTAAGTGATTTGTCAAATGAGAGAATCTCTTTTGCAAATCAAGTATTGATTCACCGGGCTGCATTCTAAACATTTCATACTCTTGTGATAAAGTATTCAGTTTAGATCTCTTTACTTCTACTGTTCCTTCATGGGTTACTTCTAGAGTATCCCAAATCTCTTTAGCAGTTTTACAATGTGAGATCCGAAAGAATTCATCCATACCTAATGCTGACTGTAGAATGTTCTTGGCCTTTTTGTCGTAGAGTACTCTCTTCTTGTCATCATCCGTCCATGATGTTTTGACTTTGTCTTGCACTTCATTGTTGATGACTGTTGTAGGCACATAAGGACCATTCTCTACAAAGATCCCATATTTCTTCTCCTTGTGCTTCAAGATAGGATTGCATGCGAATCTTCCGTAAGTCATAGTGTTCTCCAACGAAACATGGAGGCTTGTTGTTATCGCCACCATCTCTAAAAGTAGGATTGTTGCTTGCGGAAGCCATGGATCGAAGGAGCAGTTACCTTAACCCGCCTCGATACCAAATGTAAGTCGGTATACAACCTAAGAGGGGGTGAATTAGGTTGAACGATTTTCGAGTGACTTTTAGAGATTTTTCGCTTTTGTTTTATGGATAGATAGATGGAGTTTGATTGATAAACAAAAGTAAAAAGATAAGGAAGAAGATTGAGACACGAGAATTTATCTTTGGTTCCCCTAACCACTGGGTACATCCAGTTCTTCCGACACTGCAGAGCAATTCACTATGATAGAAACTCTTGTTACAAGCAAGCCTCACCCCAAGGCTCCCTAACAATCTCTATACAACAAGATAGCACCCCACTATCTTTTTCAAACCAAAACCCAACACAAGGATGAGTTTAATAATTGTGAAGAATGGTAAAGCATATGGTCAGTATCAGATCAATATCACTTTGTAACTATACAACTTAGTGCTCAAGAACTTTTTCAGGATATGAAAGTAGTATCTAAGTTCTAGGCAAAAAAGTTTTGAAGGTTTAGAACTTGTAAAATGATATTGAACTCTTATGATTGAAAGAATGAAAGTTCTATATGTTCTGATGTAAAAGAAAGGTATATATATAACCATCAGATCATATCTGAAGCAAGGTGATCGTTTGGCAACTTTCCAGGGGCCAAAACACACCATTTGAAATCATAACGTTTCAGAAAATTTGATTTTGAAACAGTGGTTTTCGATTACGTCGTTGTGGTAATCGATTACATGTGTACGTTGAAAATCAGATATTCAAAAATTTAGTTGATGTAATCGATTACACATTTTAGGCAATCGATTACATCCACATTACCGAGACTTTAGGTAATCGACATGACCTTTGGGGTAATCGATTACTACAATGAAAAAAGTGTTTTCTTGAGATTTCAAAAGGATTGCTTCAACACTTAACTTTGAAAATAACTTAGATTAAGTTTTAAACTTAAGGAATGATTTGTTTGAGCACATCTAAGTTATATAATCACAGCTTGTAATATGTCAAAGATACAAACCATACTTACAGAGAATTGACAATACATAATTAAAGTCTCTGTAGAATGATTTCTTTGACTTGATCTAACGGAGGCTTTTCTTCTTTTTGATCAGTAATCTTGTCATCATCTAAACCCAGCCAAGTTTAAGAAGGAAATCTTCTTCACAGATTGGATTTCGATTTATGTTATTAGATGCCTGGAATTTGCTGTTAGTTGATTCTGAAGAAAATATTTTTCATGTAAGAATTTTGGTTGTGGTTTTGTGTTGAGTTTTACTGTGCATGGGGGTTTTAGGGACATGCCTTTTTTTATGGAGATTTTTTGATCCTGTGCTATTCATCTACTAAATTGACAATAGTTTATTTGATTGTGTAATGTTTAACATTTATGTTGTTATAATTGTGTTTTATTTGATTATGTAATTTTTTTTCTTTCCAATTTTACCCTTTATTTTGGATAGTTATCTATAACAATATATAAAAGGGATATCCCTTTTTGGTGTAGACTTTTTCTTTCCAATTTTACCCTTTATTTTGGATAGTTATCTATAACAATATATAACAGGGATATCCCTTTTTGGTGTAGACTTTTTCTTTCCAATTTTACCCTTTATTTTGGATAATTAATCTATAATCTATAACAATATATAAAGGGGATATCCTCTTTTGGTGTAGACTTTTTCTTTCCAATTTTACCCTTTATTTTGGATACTTAATCTATAATCTATAACAATATATAAAAGGGATATGTGTTAGCCATTGAACGTGGCAAATATGTGTTGTCTGCGAGCTCGACGTCCCCAATGTGCCAATGTCTGCGAGCACGACGTCCCAATGTCTGCGAGCTCGACGTGCCCAATGTCTGCGAGCTCGACGTGCTAAACCTGCGCGCTTCTTTTGTCCCCAATGTCACGTTGAAGCTTGATCTCGCAGCTTGAACTTGATCTCGACAGGTTGAGATCAAGGTCAACCTGTCGAGATCAAGATTGATCTCGCAGCTTGACCTTGATCTCGACAGGTTGAGCTTGATCTCAAGCTTGATTTCGACAGGTTGAGGACCAACCGCTTGAGCCCGATCTCGACAGGTTGAGATCAAGCTCAACCTGTCGAGATCAAGGTCAACCTCTCGAGATCAAGGTCAACCTGTCGAGATGAAGCTTGATTTCGACATGTGTGATTCTATTATGTTGCAGACATAATAGAATCCTTATCGCACTGTCGGCTCCAACATCACACAATCATTGGAAATTCATCAGATTCGCGTCTGGCTCTTCTCCCTCACCCAATCTTTATCTTCTCACCTTGGTTCGATCGCTCTCTTCTACATCTCCCTAATTCGTCCTTCTTCTTAGATCTGTGTCTTTCCTCATGTCTTCTCCCTCACCTTTGTTATGGACCGGTCCCGAGCCGAGTCCTAGTACGCTCGCCGACCTGGTGCAGATCAGCTCGGTTCCTTCTTACCCGAGCTCAACGAATTGCCACCGACCTGAGACCCGCCAGACCCGACTTCCGGTACAATTTTCCCGATGATGACGTCGAGCTAAGGAAGGGGCGAGCTAATCTGCACCAGGTCGGCGAAATATCAGGAAGAGATCAGCTAAATCCCGAATTGTCAGGGAGGGATTACCGGGCGCAGAAATCGGATCGGAGGTTTCCCTCCTTCCAAGCAACTCCACTATATAAAGGGGGCTAGACCCCCCAGGTTTGATACGCTCTACTTACCCTAAACCCTAATACATCCTGCGCCGCTTCCCCTCCAAATCCCTATCTAACTTAGGCGTCGGAGTGTTTTTGCAGGTACCACCACCCAGGTCGTCGGACCCTGAAAGAGAAAGCGCCCAATCCCGAGGAGGAAGAGAACCTCGCCAATTCCGGCATCAACACCTACCAATTCCAGCATCAACATTGGCGCCCACCGTGGGGCCCGGTAAAACTAACCCAGGCCTCAAGAAAACCCCTAGCTGGATGGCGCGCACCAGGAGCACGGCGAATCACAGATCGCCACCGCGAAGTCATCACTCGGCCGGCCCGAACGAACACCCACCACCAGACCCCGCTTTGGAGCTTCTCAGGGCGGAAAACGAGGAGTTAAGACGCCAGATCGCGGAAGCCCGCGATCGCGAGGAAAGACAAGGCCACGAGACACCCTCGCGGACTAGAAGAGATGGCCAGGACTCGTCCAGGTCGAACGCATCCAGCGCCACGGAGAGCCCAAGGCGAGAGGGTCACATCCGGCAGGCGCCGCAGCGAGAGAACCGACCCTCCAAAATCGGGCTAACCTTGCTCCCCTTTGACGAGAGGGTTATGGTCGACCTGGTCCCAAAGCGGTTCCAAATCCCCAACATGGACGCTTACGAGGGCAAGACCGACCCCGAAGAGCACATTACCTCCTTCAACGCGCGGATGCTACTGATCGAGGCATCCGAGGGCTTGAAATGTCGGACCTTTCCCTGCACCCTGAAGGGACCGGCCATGATGTGGTTCTCTAACCTCCCACAACGCTCGATCCACTCATTCAGGCAACTCGCCGAGCAATTCGTGGCCAGGTTCACCACGAGCCGAGCCTTCCGGAAAAATTCCACTTGCCTGGTCGGACTCAAACAGAGGTCGGACGAGACGCTGAAGTCCTTCATAGAGCGTTTCAACAACGAAACGGCTCAAATCAGAAATCTCAGCACCGATGTGGCGCTCCACGCCATAGTGTCAGCACTAAAACCTGGTCCTTCTCGGACTCCTCGCTCGCCGACTGGCAGGATCTTCGACGAGCCGAGACGCCGAGCGATGGGGTATATCAACATGGAAGAGGTTGCCGCCGCCAAAAGGGAAACCCGTAACCCGGCAGACAGAGTAGGATCCGCCCGAGAGAAGGCGCAGATAAGGAACGAGCGCCGAGGCGCAAGACTACGGAGGACGGTTCACTCCTCGACCGTGGGTAGGACCGAGTCTTGAAGGAGGCCTACACGCAACCTCATAACCTTGCCCCCTCGAAAGGGCTCCTCACCAGATGCGGATCGCCATAGATCTGCGAATACCACCGGATCTACGGGCACACCACCAATGAATGTCAAGCGCTGAAGATAAAAATTGAAAACTCATACAGAAGGACATTTAGCGAAGGCACGTGGACAAAGCGGAATGGGGCAACCCCAGGAGAACGAAACAAATCGTAGAAGATCCCGTTCGCCCGAGCGCAGCGCAACCGATCGCCGCCGGCTGAGAGGCGAAAGACGCTCACCCGCCTGGTCCAATGCAGGAAGGGTCGAGACGAAGGTACCCTCACTCAATTTAATTGCAGTGGTTTTGCGGTGGGGCGACCCAGCAACGATCGGAGGAGGCACCGAGATCCGCCAACACCGACGTCATCGGCCCCGCCGAGGCCTTACCAACCATAACCTTCTCGAGAGGATTATCAGTGGAATAGATCGATGCCAAGACGACCCAATGGTGATCACAAAGGCACCTCGCCGGATTTAACGTCAGGAGAGTACTCGTCGACTGGCGAAGCTCGCAGACGTGATCTACAAAGAAGCCTTCGACCGACTCAAGTTACCGAGCTCGATTATCGTGCCCTATCGAGGCACGTTAGGCTTTTTCAGGTGCTAAAGCTCGGTGATCGGGTACTTCGACGCCTTGCTCACCTTCAAAGCGACGTCGGTCAAGACGATCAAGCCCACCTCCTGGTGGTAGAATTCACCGGACACCGCGCTTACAATATGATAATTCGGTAGAATCGCTATCAATGGGATCGGCGCCATTGTCTCCACCCCATTTGGCGATGAAGTTCCCCTATCCGATGGGCGATTGCTACGATACACGCCACCGTATGAGGCGAGACAAAGATGTTATGTCAATGACCCTGGCGGATGACAGAGAAGAGGTCACCAAGTCGAATCGCATGATTGAGCTCGACCCGGTGGGGAGAGTGATTTCCGGCCGGTCGGCCGATGACATCAAAGAGATCAAGTAAGAGGACCGGCAAGAGCATACGACTGGGACGCGAATCGCCGCAGAGCGAGCGGCCCCTCGACGAAGGTCCCGCCGACAACGCGGATCTGTTGCATGGGGTCCGGAGGACATGCCGGAATAGACCTCAAAGTGGCTCGCCACAAGCTAGCCATAGAGCACTGGCGCCGCCTCTGCTCAGCCAAGAAAAGAAGACTCAGGGGGAAAAGAAGCAGCAGTAGAAGAGACATCAAAGCTCTTGAAAGTCGGGTTTATCAAGGAAATCAAGTACCCAACTTGGCTTTCCAACGTCAGACCGGTCAAGAAGAGCAACGGTAAGTGGAGGATGTGCACGGACTTCACCGACCTAAACAAAGTCTGCCCTAAAGATCCATACCCTCTTCCTAGCATCGATGCTCTGGTGGACGGCACGTCGGGGTACCAGGTGCTCAGTTTCATGGACGCGTACTCCGGGTACAATCAGATCAAGATGCACCCGCTCGACGCGCCAAAGACGGCTTTCATGACGGAGACCTCCAACTTCTACAACGTCACTATGCCCTTTGGTCTGAAGAACGCGGGGTTAACTTACCAGAGGATGGTGGATGAGGTCCAAGCAGATCGGGAAGACGATCGAGGTGTATATGGACGACATGGTGGTCAAAACCTCCAGCTTCGAGGCACACTACCGGGACCTCCAGGAAGTATTTGACATTATGAGAAAATATGACATCAGGCTAAACCCCGAGAAGTGCTCGTTCGGGGTGCTCGGAGGCAAATTCCTGGGGTTCATGATCACCCACAGAGGCATTGAGGCCAACCCCGACAAGTGCCGAGCAGTGTTGGAAATGCGCAGCCCGAGCTCTATCAAGGAAGTGCAAAGACTCGCTGGTCGTATCGCGGCCCTTTCCAGGTTCGTAATTGCTCGCCGACAAATCGCTTCCTTCTACCAGGTACTCGTGAAACCGACCCGATTCGAATGGACCGACGATCGTGGAAACGGCTTTCCAAAAGCTCAAGGAGTTTCGGCGCCACCACCGGCCCTTACACGGCCCACCAAAGGAGCCCCTCTCCTCTACCTGGCGCCACCGACACCTCGATCGGCTCGGCCTTAATAGAAGAGAGAGAAGCGAGCGCACGCTTTACTTTGCGTGAGCAAAGTCCTCCACGGGCGGAGCTAAGGTACCGAGAAGGTGGAGAACCGGTGCTCCCGATAGTGACCTCCGCGAGGAGATTGAGGCCTTACTTTCTGGCGCACACGGTGGTAATCAAAACGACTACCCAATTAAAAGGATCTGCAGGCCCGAACTCAGGGCGAATGGTGGCATGGTCGGTAGAACTCTCCGAATTCCAAATCAGGTATGAGCCCAGAGGACCCATCAAATCACAAGTTTTAGCTGACTTTATTGCAGAGCTAACACCAACCCCTGAGGTCGAGTACTGGACGCTATATATGGACGGCTCCTCCAATTCCAAAGGCAGCGGAGCAGGAATCATCGTTGAAAGCCCTGCTGGAATCAGCGTCGAACAGGCACTCAGGTTCCTATTCAAAGCTAGCAACAACCAAGCCGAGTATGAGGCTTTATTACTCGGTCTCAAGCTCGCATGGGAGCTGGGAGCCCAGACGCTCCGAATCAAGAGCGACTCCCAACTGATGATCAACCAGGTCAAGGGCGAGTACCAGTGTCGAGACGACATACTTGCCCAGTACGCTCAGAAAGTCAATGCCATGATTCAGAACTTCCAAGATTGGCTAGTATGAAGACCGAGGGACAGCTCCATACGGTGGTCGTCCAAACTTTAGAGGCACCAAGCATCGCGACGGTGAAACTACGCAGTTGATCACCGATTCTTGGATGAAGAACATCGTCGAGTACTTGAAACAGGAAGATTGCCCAAAGACCAGGCGTAATCACGCAGGTCCAACGGCAGTCACAAGACTACACTCTAATCGGAGATGACTTTACAGAGAGGTTTCTCGCAGCCACTACTCACTGCAGAGAAAAGTCGATTCCGAGCACGTAATGAGAGAACTACATGAGGGTATTTATGGAACCATCGCGGAACTAGGACCTGGCGGCTAAAATCCTACGAGCAAAGCTACACATCGCCGACGCCAGGTCGGATTGCCTAGAATACGTAAGGAAGTGCGATAAGTGCCGAGATTCGCCAAACGAGACCATCTTCCACCGGAAGTCTCAAGACGAGTCGCTGCCTCGCCTTTCAATACCTGGGCTCGACATACTTGGCCCATTTCCTCGCAGACCGCCAACTCAAGTTCATCATAGTCGCCATAGACTACTTCTCCAAGTGGATAGAGGCGTGTCCGTGGCAACCATCACTTCGAGAGGTCAAAAATTTGTCCGAAAAGCCTGGTTTGCCGCTACGGCTCGCCCCACACCATCATCACGATTAGCACCCGCATACGCTTCACCAAAGATCAGCTCAAAGACTTCGCAGTTGTCTAGGAATCCGACTGCCTACGCCCGCCGAGCATCCACAAACCAATGGTCGGTCGAGGCCGCAAACAGATTATCCTCAATGGCCTCCGTAAGCTACCGGAGAGACAAAGCGGCGATGGCGGATGAACTCTGCGGTGTCAGGCATACCACACCACCCCGCCGCCTACAAATGAAACACCTTTCCTGGCTAACGTATGGGATGGAGGCCATGGTGCCAAGAGAGCTTCGGTTCCACATCAACAGAAGAGAACACGCCAGGCACCGACGCCAGAGGAAGCAAGAGTCGAGCTCGATCTCCTGGAAGAAACTCTGAACTTGCCCGTGCAAAACTTTGCAACTAAACAAACAAGGCCGCCAAGCACTACAACTCCGCAGTCCGACCAATAACTTTCAAGGTAGGAGACCTGGTCCTCCGGAAAGTCGAATCGGCGAGAGAAAAGATGTAAGGCAGGCAAACTAGGGCCAACATGGGAAGCGGCCATACCGCATCGATCGTAACACCTACACTACGGCATATGGGCTAGAAGAATTATCCTGAAAGGCAATACCGAGGACCTAGAATGCCACGCACCTCAAGCTCTACTTTAGCTAAACAATTGTAAACGGATGACGTACTCTTTCCTTTGCAAACCCTTTTTCCCATCGGGTTTTTGGTTTGGAAAGGTTTTAACGAGGCGCATCCTTCTTTCTCTTTCTTCCCATTTAATATAAGTCAATCCCCATTGCATTCAGGTGTTTTAACATTGCATTCAGGTGTTTTAACTAAGTCATCGAGCCCCAAGCTCGGAAGGTCTTGACCGAGCAAATGCACTCGTGGTCCTAAACCCAAGTCAAAGATAAAGGTCAGGGGTCACTGCAGCCGACCCCCGTGGTCCTAAACCCAAGTCAAGATAAAGGCTTGGTGGGCTCACTCAGCCTCGACCCCGTGGTCCTAAACCCAAGTCAAAGATAAAGGCTTGGTCCTAAACCCAAGTCAAAGATAAAGGCTTGGTGAGCTCACTCATGATTCGACCCCGTGGTCCTAAACCCAAGTCAAGATAAAGGCTTGGTGAGCTCACTCGCAGGCTCGACCTGCGGTTCTAGAGATTCTGTGTCAAAGATAGAGGCCTGGCTCAAAAGCAGCTTCGGAAGGTCGCCACTACCTAAAACATCCCATGTGGTTTCAAGACACTAGGTCGGCATAAAGGCCTACAAGTTTCTAAAGCTTTCGGCTAAGGTCGCCTGTCGAGCTAAACAAGACCATTGTGGTTTCAAAGACACCATGTCAAAGATAAAGACGTGCTGAGCTCAAACACAACAGCGACAAAGACTAACCCTCGGTTCCAAAGATTTCAGGTCAAAGAAAGAGGCCTGGCGAGCTCTAAAGCGGCTCTAAGGTGATAACTCGACCTAAAGAAACACCTCTATGGTCTAAATCATCAAGTCACCAAGACTACGAGATCTACTGCTGCTCCACTTAGGCCACCATCGGCAATAATTCTCTATGTTCGCAGCAACCGGCTTCTCCCTTGCTTCATCGGGATCACCCTGGTTGGTCTTTTCGGCTTCATCCTCCTCCTCCACAATCTTGCCATCCTTCGCAGTTTTAGTGAAGTCAAGCTCTGAGATATCCAAATCGGGGGCAACCACCCTGATTTGGGCAAAGCCATTATCAAAGGCCTCCTTGAACTGTAGAGCATAAAAACTCTTATACTCCTCCGCCCGAACAGCTTCGGTCGAGGATTTCTCCTTCGCAAACGCAAGGTCGAAAGCCAAGAGATCTCTCTCATTTTGCAACTCTTTCTGGTCCTCCAAGTGCCTCATGTAGCTCTCACAAGTTCGGTTACATAACTCGTCACCACAGCGAGCCCAGATCGAATAAGCTCGACCATGACCGACCATCCCGGAGGAAAACGAGGATCTTTGGAATAAGTGTAACCGCGACGCAGCTTAAACAATCTGGGGCTTACGCCCCTTGTAAAGACAGAAATAAGGTTAATGCACGACACATGTAGCACATGAACCAAGGAAGACTACGCGATCACCGAGGTCCAAGATTACCTCTCACCAGCTCAGACCTCAGAAATCAGACCTCATAGGTCATCTCAGACATTTAGACATCATGCCTTGCAGATCAGATCATCTGACCAGTCATTATATTATTGACAGTTGAAACCCATGTAATCGATCGTGGCACTTAGATGGGTCCAACCCGACCTACTACTCTCGACAAAGTTGCTCGGCCACTCGGCAAGCGAGTTGTAACGACCCGTTACCGGACCGCTACCGAGCTCAATATACCGAGCTCGAGTTACCGAGCTCAACACACCGAGCTCAAGTTACCCTGTATGCGATGTGTTTTAAAACGGTACTCTTGTGCCTTTTAGAAAAGTACGGTCTATTTTTTTTTTATTTTATATAAAACCAGCTCGTGCACATCAGAGTAATTACAGCTTTTCGAAACATGATGCAACTAAGACACAAGGCTTAAATTCTAATAAAACATACATGCATAACATACATATATACCACTCGAAATAATAATGTATACAAAATACAGAGTAGTAAATGTACAAGAAATACACCTAAGGTATGACGACTTCAAGAGAGCAATCATACCCTGGGGGTACTTCCGGCAGACACCCACGCAGGGGGCTGCTCCAAAAGTAAACCGCCAGTCTACCCTGTGCTCAAAATGACATCTAGCCCAAACTGGTCACGACCTCTGAACACAAAAAAAAAACAAAGTACAGTCATCCCAAAAACATCCAACAAACATAACTAATCACGACAAATATAGGTCGTCGCCCTGATCCTCGTCGAGATCCTCCTCGTCCTCATCTGCTGTCGAGTTCCCTGCACCCTCGACATCGCCTGGGTAACCGTCATGGATTGAAGGCACCACGGGAAAGGGTCAACTTCTCAACAATTCAAGATAAACAAGGCACAAAGAAATAAGCAGACATCACTGTATATCATTCACCAAACGTGACTCGACCATCTCACTCTAGACTCGACTTTTATTCCGGAATATCGTCAGCTGGTCCATCCCCAAACTGACGCAATAGGTAAGCGGCAGGTCCAACCCCAAACCGATACCATGCATTAATCAGCAGGTCCAACCCCAAACTGATAATGCGACGTCTAGTCAATCTCCCGTAAACAAAAGGGGACCTAGCACCCTTAGTTATCCGGGTCACGGCTCAAAAACGTCATACGACTCGCCTAGCTCTCTCACTCGATGATTAGCTCGCCGCAGTCAAGGAGTGGCACATAAAAGTACTTGATCACATATCAAATAAAGAGAGTATGCTTAACATGAAGAAAACGCAATTCGACATTTAAGCAATAAAAACATTCTGCATGAAGAAACGCAATTCAACAGCAATTCACAATTCACAACATATATTCAATCACATATTAAATACATGCAAAAACCCAATCATATCACAACATTTCAAGCTCGACACAAATCAAGGAGTCCATACATAGGAATATAACAATCAAAATCCTAGAATGTCTAGAAGTGCCCTTACGCATAAACATATAAAATAAAGCCTTAATAATGTCTAAGAGTTGCCCTTACCGAACTCCAAGCTAATGCTGCTCGACAACGACCTCGACACGGCTGTCTTCAAACGAGTTCGACACGGCTGTCTTCAAACGAGTTCGACACGGCTGTCTTCAAACGAGCTCGACAACGACCTCGACACGTACACTTCTCAGTCGACCTCGACACGCATGCTTCTCACCAACGGTTCCGTGTCCTCGTACACCCTGATCTCCTTGCAGCACGATCTCGGAACTTACACTGCCTAATACGAGCACAGCTTAGTTCTATCTATGGGTTCTAATAACACTTAGCTCTCATTATCCCAATCTTAACCACAATCCAAGTAACAAACAACAACTAAAACAAGAAATCGAAACAAACCAAATAGGGAGGGTTTTTGGGCACTGCCTATTGCAGAAAACAGAGGAAGAAATTTGTTTTACAAGCTCAAATAATTGGTTAGAAAGGTCGGTAATATCATGAAGAAGAAAACCTATCAATATGACATGATTTGGAGCATAAAAACTAGCTAAAATGGAGAGAAGAAGTGGCGCTAACAGTAGCATGAAGGAAGAGAAAATATGTTTTTCATACCTCAAATGATGGTCGAGAAGGTGAGATATGTCGAGGAGATGATGAGGAACAAGATTGATGAAGAAGGTTTGTGCAAAGACTCAGTAAAATCCAAGGTTCTTCGATGGAGGTTTGGAGAGGAAGAGGAACTCAGAGAAGAAGGAAGAAGAAAGAAGAAAAGAGAAAGTGAGGGTTTGAGGGGCTGATCGAATATACAGCTGGTGAGGGAAGGGCATTATCGTAACTGCAGTTATGAGATGCTAATCCCATCAATCATTCTACCCATCTAATCTCTCCTCTCTCATGATTACCCTCTACTCTATAGGTTACAGATCTAAAAAGAAGCACAGCGTCGTGAACCGCAGGCCGACAATATAAATATAACAAACAAAATAATCATAACGCTGAATAACGTTCGTAAAAAATACGAGTGTTATCATCTCGACACGATGTCGACCAGGGTGCTCGTGCAAGCGCACAAGGCTCTAACACGAGTTCGTGCACGCGGCCTCCTCAGTTCGACATGCGACCTCCTCAGCTCGGTGCGCGATCTCAGCAGCTAATGCACGCGATCTCCTCAGCTCAGCAGCTAGTGCACGCGGTCTCCTCAGCTCGGCACGGGATCTCGACACGAGGTCTTGGTACGACGTCCTAATACGAGGTCGATCTCGTCCTCAGGTGTTACACAAGTCTCGGGGACTTATGGTTCAAAATCAACAACGGATCACTCCCCATTCAATAGCCCTCATTCATAGGGTCAAAAAAGAACAAATAATATAGACTTCTTAACTTTTCAAGTTAACAAGTCTAGGGGGGCTTGTGTTACGGGCCGACCTCCGAGCTGGGCTCCTAACTGGATCACCGAGCTGAGCCGAACCAATCCGAGCCCTACATTTACGAAACTGGATATAGTTCTAGCGGTTCAGGCCGCATCAGATGATCGACGGCGGGAAGAGGAACGGTTGAGCAGACGTCCCATCTGAGTCCCATCACGTGGCAGAACGCCGAGTAAAGGTGCAGCACGTGGAGCGTGACCCCTCAGACAAACAAGCTTCTGGGACACACCCCCGACCTTGGTGACTCGACTCGGATACCGACCCAAGGACATTGGATAGACCCTCCGCCCTTTCGTGCGAAGAGTCTAGGGGGCTTGTGTTATGGACCGGTCCCGAGCCGAGTCCTAGTACGCTCGCCGACCTGGTGCAGATCAGCTCGGTTCCTTCTTACCCGAGCTCGACGAATTGCCACCGACCTGAGACCCGCGGACCGACTTAGGTACAATTTTCCCGATGATGACGTCTAGCTAAGGAAGGGGCGAGCTAATCTGCACCAGGTCGGCGAAATATCAGGAAGAGATCAGCTAAATCCCGAATTGTCAGGGAGGGATTACCGGGCGCAGAAATCGGTTCGGAGGTTTCCCTCCTTCCAAGCAACTCCACTATATAAAGGGGGCTAGACCCCCCAGGTTTGATACGCTCTACTTACCCTAAACCCTAATACATCCTACGCCGTTTCCCCTCCAAATCCCTATCTAACTTAGGCGTCAGAGTGTTTTTGCAGGTACCACCACCCAGGTCGTCAGACCCTGAAAGAGAAAGCGCCCAATCCCGAGGAGGAAGAGAACCTCGCCAATTCCGGCATCAACACCTACCAATTCCAGCATCAACAACCTTAGTCTCTTTTTTCTTCAATCAGATTTGTGTCTCTTCCGCAATCTCTTTTCTCACCTCTACACACACAAAAAAAAAATCAAGCTTTTCTCATTTTTCACCTCAACCTGTCGAGATCAAGCAGTTCACAACCTCCATCTTTATCTCGAAATCAAGCTCAAGCTGTCGAAATCAAGCTTCATCTCGACAGGTTGAGCTTGATCTCAAGCTGTCGAGATCAGGCTCAAGCTGTTGGTCCTCAAGGTGTCAAAATCAAGCTTGATCTCGAGAGCTTGAGCTTCATCTCGACAGCTTGAGCTTGATCTCAAGTTGTCGAGTTCAAGCTCAACCTGTCGAGGTCAAGCTCAACCTGTCGAAATCAAGCTTGATCTCCAATGTGCCAATGTCTGCGAGCTCGACGTGCCCAATGTCTGCGAGCTCGACGTCCCCTCGACGTGCCCAAGGTCTGCGAGCTCGACGTCCCCAATGTGCCAATGTCTGCGAGCTCGTCGTCCCCAATGTCTGCGAGCTCGACGTGCCCAATGTAGGCGAGCTCGACGTCCCCAATGTGCCAAGACGTGAAAATGTCTGCGAGCTCGACGTCCCCAATGTCTGCGAGCTCGACGTGCTAAACCTGCGCGCTTCTTTTGTCCCCAATGTCACGTTGTAGCCTGATCTCGCAGCTTGAACTTGATCTCGACAGGTTGAGATCTAGCTCAACCTGTCGAGATCAAGCTCAACCTGTCGAGATGAAGATTGATCTCGGCGACGAGGATCAGCCAGCGTCATCTCGACATTTGTGAATAAATGCCGAGATCAACATTTCGAGATCAATCTCAACCCGCCGAGATCAAGCTTCAACTCGGCGGTAGAGAACCAAACTCAACCGAGATCAAGCTCAAGTGTTGGTCCTCGTCGCCGAAATGAAGCTTGATCTCGCAGATTGAATTTGGATCTCGGCAGTGGAGCTTGATCTCAACTGTCGAGTTCAAGCTCAACTGTCGAGATGAAGATTGATTTCGACAAAGATGAGCTTGATCTCGAAAGGTTGAGCTTGATCTCGGTCGCCGAGTTCAAGCTCGACTCGTCTAGATCAACCTCAACCAGCCGAGATGAAGCTTGATTTCGGCGGGTTGGGGACCAACCGCGAGCCTGATCTCGACAGGTTGAGATCAAGCTCAACCCGCCGAGATCAAGCTCCATCTCCACCGTCGAAATCAAGCCGTCGACCCAGGCAAAAGTCGCCGAAATCAGCAGGTCGAGCTTGATCTCGACAGGTTGAGCTTGATCTCAAGCTGTCGAGATCAAGCTCAAGCTGTCGAAATCAAGGTTGAGCTCGACAGGAGATCAAGCAGTTCACAACCTCCATCTTCCTCGAATCCTTGGAGAAGATAAAGACATGCATCTTCTCCCTCCAAATTCACATCGTGAACGACCCGCTTCAGGACCGCTACCGAAGCTCAACATAGTGAGCTCGAAGTTACCGAGCTCAACACACCGAGCTCAAGTTACCCTGTATGCGATGTGTTTTAAAACGATACTCTTGTGCCCTTTAGAAAAGTACGGTCTATTATTGTGATGTGTATATGTGCTTCTCTTTCTCTAATCTAATAGCTCTACAGTGACTATACCGTTGCGGCCGCTACAAAGAATCCACGTTTGTTTTATTGTCATCATATTTTTTGTGACAAACCGAAGAAGCACTTAGAATTTATGTTTTCTTAAAATAAAGTACTGAACTTACATTTTAAAAATAGGAAAAATTAGTTACAAGCTGTCCTCAACCTGTCGAGATCAAGCTCAACAGCTTGAGGACCAACAGGTTGAGTTTAATCTCGATAGATTGAGTTGGTTCTCGACAAACTGATCTCGACAGCTATTCACATTATTTATTTCGACAGTTAGATCAAGCTCAACCTGTCGAGATAAAACTGAAGCTGTTGGTCCTCAAGCTGTCGAATGCAATCCTGATCTCGAAAGGTTGAGCTTGTTCTCGGCATGTTGAGCTTGTTCTCGTCATGTTGAAGACAACTATATTAGAGACTCGACCCATCACAATAGCTGTCGAGATCAACCGAGACCAAGCTCAAGCTGTTGGGCCTGGTCGCCGAACTCAATCCTGTCGAAGCATCAAGACCCATCACAATCAAGCCGCCGAGATCAATCTTCATCTCGCGACCTATTCACGATGTCGACATGACGCTGAAGCTGTTGGTCCTCAAGCTGTCGAGATCAATCTTCATCTCGACAGTTTGAGCTTGATCTCGACAGGTTGACCTTGATCTCGACAGGTTGATCTTGATCTCCACCTTTCGAGATCAAGTTCAAGCTGCGAGATCAAGCTTCAACGTGACATTGGGGACAAAAGAAGCGCGCAGGTTTAGCACGTCGAACTCGCAGACATTGGGCACGTCGAGCTCGCAGAAATTGGCACATTGGGGACGTCGAGCTCGCAGACAACACATATTTGCCACGTTCAATGGCTAACACATATCCCTTTTATATATTGTTATAGATTATAGATTAAGTATCCAAAATAAAGGGTAAAATTGGAAAGAAAAAGTCTACACCAAAAGGGGATATCCCCTTTATATATTGTTATAGATAACAATATATAAAAGGGATATCCCTTTTTGGTGTAGACTTTTTCTTTCCAATTTTACCCTTTATTTTGGATAGTTATCTATAACAATATATAAAAGGGATATCCACACAGTGTAGACTTTTTCTTTCCAATTTTACCCTTTATTTTGGATAATTAATCTATAATCTATAACAATATATAAAGGGGATAACCTCTTTTGGTGTAGACTTTTTCTTTCCAATTTTACCCTTTATTTTGGATACTTAATCTATAATCTATAACAATATATAAAAGGGATATCCCTTTTTGGTGTAGACTTTTTCTTTCCAATTTTACCCTTTATTTTGGATAGTTATCTATAACAATATATAAAAGGGATATCCCTTTTTGGTTTAGACTTTTTCTTTCCAATTTTACCCTTTATTTTGGATAATTAATCTATAATCTATAACAATATATAAAGGGGATATCCCCTTTTGGTGTAGACTTTTTCTTTCCAATTTTACCCTTTATTTTGGATAGTTAATATATAATCTATAACAATATATAAAAGGGATATCCCTTTTTGGTGTAGACTTTTTCTTTCCAATTTTACCCTTTATTTTGGATAGTTAAACGCATTAAAGTGTGCTTTGAAATACATACCGGTTACTTACTCAGTTCACCCGTAAGTGTAACTCCCAATACCATTACACAATTAGGGATAACACCTCTGGTAAGAACATAGAAAGGAGAGAGAAAAGAGAGAGGAGAAAGGGATGTCGCTCTTGCGATTCGACGGCGATGCGGTGACAAGGGAAGACATCATGCATCCCTTGATGAAAGACAAAGCGACAAATGGTGGCGCTTATCTTTTTGATTCATTCTTTTGCGGTGAGTGAGCGACGCTGCGAGCACTTCTTGCTTTTGGTTTTTGATGCTCGCTCGGTGACCCACATCCCGCGATGCATGCCTTTTTGGAATTTTTGAGCGAGAAGTTTATGAGGTGAGGACTTGAAGTTCTTGAATTGGCATTTTCTTAACTCCATGTGACACATGTATGATTCATTGGTTATTTTGACAATTATAAATTCTGAGAATATTTCATTTGTCAATACATATGCATATCAATGTGCTAATAATAATGTGTCATTCTAAAAATTAGTATGATAAAATATCTGAAATACAGATCAAATTCTTTAAAAACAACATTAAACATTAAAACACTCCCCCGCCCCGAAAACTCATTTCCAAACAGACCCTAACACTCTCATCCTAACACACTCTTTCTCATTGGTTAAAATACAAGTGAGTCATACTATTTTAGAAAGGGTCCCACTAAATTATGTGGGTCCCACTAAATTTAGATCAATAAAAGAGAGTGTGTTGAAAAGAGAGTGTTAGAGAGTGTATTGCTAATTTTTTTTTTAGATTTCCTTACATGCCCCGCTTCGTTTATTTTAAGAGTAAAGTCTCATTTTAGTCCCGATAAAAGTTGTGCAACCCGCTTTAATCTCGATAAAAATTGTGCGACTCATTTTCGTCCCTAACAAAAAATAAGTCTACAAATAGTTCTAACATTTTCAAAACTGGACCACGTTAGTCTCTTCGTCAGTCTCCTTCCAAATCTGTCACTTAACGTGTTGACGTGTCACGTTAAATGCTCACATGACACGTTAACCCTCTCCACAGTAGCAAAACAAGAATACGGATCTGATTTTTTTCCTGTTGTTGACTGGAATGTAACTTAGCCGATGAATCGACTAACTCCACAACAGTGATTCCATTTTCTTCAAACGATTACGCTAAGAAAGAAACTATGTTCCTCAACTATGGGTCCTTTAACTCACTCCAGAAAGCGTTAAGTGAGGTGAACTAGAACGTAAAGATAAACATAAATGCAACTGAGCGAAAATACGTTGTTTGTATTGATTGATGTGTGTAAAATTATGTACAACTTTGGTATTTATAGTAGTAACTAAGAACAACACATATTTGCCACGTTCAATGGCTAACACATATCCCTTTTATATATTGTTATAGATTATAGATTAAGTATCCAAAATAAAGGGTAAAATTGGAAAGAAAAAGTCTACACCAAAAGGGGATATCCCCTTTATATATTGTTATAGATATAGATTAATTTAAAAAAAATAAAAATAAATCCTCCTCTCTCTACTAAAACTCATTTCCAAACAATTTCCAAGCGAAGTGTTAGGAAAAATCAACGACATCTAATTAAAGTATCATTGCTTTCGACATAAAATCCTCATCCTCAAATCCTAACCCTAACACTTACTTCGCTCTGCTTTTATTATCACTCAGTCTCTTCTCTGCGGGTGAGGGTTGCGAACATCGTTTTTCTCGAGGTATAATCTTGATTCGATCCATCTCTTACATTTCTGTTCTTTCTGAGCCGATTGAAAAGTCCTTTTATGTTTCATCGTATCTTTGAATGATGATGTTTCGTTGGTTATATTTGTGTATTTACTTTTCTATTGTTGTTTGTGGTTTAATTCCTTTTGATCGTTGTTTTGTTTTGTGTTTGGATTTGAATTTCTAATCTTGGATTCTTTTGGTTTATGTGTGATTGATTCTTCGATGGAGATTCTCGATGGGACTTTTACCCGGTTTGAATCGTTTTGTTGGATGCACAGATCTACGGGTGTAACCTTATAATCTTTAGTTGTGTTTGTTTTCCCATTCGTATGGTTCCAAACGGCTCTTTAGGTAGGGGTATAATTTTTCCTTTCGAGGTAATTTTCTTTGGAATTTGTGTTGCGTCCTTCAAAAGGCTAAAGAAAATGGGCTTTCATATTGGTTGAGTTTTTGTTAATGTTTTTACTGGGTATTTTGTAATTCTGGATATGTGAAATTTTAGAGTATCATATGCTGATTGAATTTTGGATTTTTAATGTATTTATGGTTCTGTAATGCCAATTTTTTTTTATATTAGATTGGATTTCGATTTATGTTATTAGATGCCTGGAATTTGCTGTTAGTTGATTCTGAAGAAAATATTTTTCATGTAAGAATTTTGGTTGTGGTTTTGTGTTGAGTTTTACTGTGCATGGGGGTTTTAGGGACATGCCTTTTTTTATGGAGTTTTTTGATCCTGTGCTATTCATCTACTAAATTGACAATAGTTTATTTGATTGTGTAATGTTTAACATTTATGTTGTTATAATTGTGTTTTATCAAATTTATGCTAACGTTATATCAGATTTATATGTTGCACAACAATGGTGAAGTATTTGAAAATTGATGTTTTTAATGCTTTTTGCTTGTTGAAAACTGAGTAGGTCTTCACATGTTTTAGTGGAATCATATTTATTGTTGACTGATTTTATTTATCCAAGACACATTCGACGGCTTGCTGTTTTATATTGAAAGTTAAATTCCCTTGCTTGCAAATACTTGTAAGCATCTTTCTCTCTCTACATCGCAGTACTTGTATGCATCTTTCTCTCTCTACTCACTTTTTTAAATTAAACACTTAATTTTTCAGAGCATCACAAATTAGGGTTCTGACGGTTATATTTTGGTCTCACATCGTTTCCAGCGTCGATTTGAATCGATTCGAGTATGTCTAACTAAGTCGTTGGATCTTCCTCACAAGGGTGGTTTCAGTTTTGATCTCTGCAGAAGAAATGAAATGCTCGAAAAGAAGGGTCTTAAGAGTCCTTCGTTTTTGAAGACTGACGACTATTGTTGGTTTAGTTTTCCAGTCTGGATAATGATTTTGATTACTATTATATGTTGTTTATGTGGTTTTAAGTATTTGGCTTAACTCATTTGCTTGCTTCTTTAACATTGAGTGGGGTCCACCTTGGAATGATGGGATCTAAACATTGAGTGTGAACTCAAGTCTTGGGGTGGACTCTAGAATGACTTGAAATATGCTTTGATAATTTTTCTCTGTCGACATTCCGAGGATTCTTTTATAGGTTAGGGAAACCCAAACACATGTAAATGTTGCAAGTTCGATTAAACTGGGTGTTAGTGGCGAGGAAAGTTTCTTGGATGTATTATATGTTTAGATGTTTAAATATTATGATGATAAAGCAATGATTGGTTCTAACATTATGCATTATGTTATTAAGTATAATGTAAAGGGTAGGGTGAGAACACAGGAAGCCAAGAATGGCACTGGTTTTTTTTATGTTTTGAAAATCTTGCAGGACAACTTTTTGGACTCAATTACTATATGTAAAGTAGGACCACTCTTCATCTGTCTCTTTCTCGACAAATTTGCTTGTTGATGCTAAAAATTTCTTACCTTGTAGTAATTTGTTAAATCATATACTAGAATACATGAAGGATTGATTTTCTTTTCTTGGTGGCCTTTAAAAACAAGCTGGATAAATGAAGTTTTAAAACTCATGCATTGATTTATAAAAATTGTAATGAGTAATTGGCTATTTCTAGAACTGCTTATCATAGTTCAAAGTGGGGCATCTCAAGTAGGTTGGTTGAGCTTTTTCCTTGCCTGCCTTTGCTTCATCTAGCTAGGAGCATTCAATGTGGCTGTGGTTATAAATTTATAATGTTAAAGCCGAGGTTTGATGTGCTTTTTCTATCATAAATTTGAAACCAAGTTCTCTGTCTTCATCGACTACTTTTTAACATGGTCATCAAATACAGAATTGTACCATTTAGCATCTGTGCTCTTCATGACTCTCCATTGCACTGTCACCCATTCCAAATAAATTTTTATGTAATCAGTATAAGTTGATTGCTTTTTTAAAGTTTAATTTGTTTAGTTTGATCAAATGTTGATGTTTCCCACATAATAAATTTGCCTTAGGATGGTGTCATTCTTGGAGCGGAGATACTAGGGCAACTGAAGGGCCCATAGTCGCGATAAAAATTGTGAGAAAATCCATTATATGGCACCCAACATATACTTCAGGAGCATCGCCGTCTGAGAAGCGCAATGTGTATCTTTTAAAATGCATATATCTTATTACATGCCTCATGGATTATTGCATATGGCTGTTGTTTAGGTTTTGATCATGTTAATAAATATAGTCAAACCATTGAAAATGAGATGTTAGTTATTTATTGTAGATATGGTTAGCTCACAAACAAGAACTACATCGCTACCATCTCGGTCGAGAATCAAGAGTTGTTACAAAGACTTACTCTTCTTAAGAGACACCTTTTCAAGTGAGTTGGAACTTCCATATTGGAGTGAATTTCGCTCCTTGTATCGACTTGATTCTAACTCATTAAATTATGTGTAGTTACCAAGGTCATGTCTCGGCTGCCTTAGTTCTTGGTGGGGTTGACATCATCGACCTCATTTGCATCTTGTTAGTCATTGCTTAAACTTTTCTTTTATGCTCAAAAGTTTTCTTGTTTGGAGTGCATACTCGAAAGATTTCTCATGAATATTGATTACATGTTTTGCAGATCTATCCACATGGGTCAATTGACACCCTTCCATTTGCTACAATGGGATCAGTTCACTTCTTTGCAATGTCTGTGATTTGAGTCTAAATACAAGGAAAGCTCGATCGTAAGTAAGGATATTGAGGCTAAGAAAGCATGCCCTTCAATGTAGCTCTTTATTAAAATAACTAGAATTACCCCAATGTCTTTGCATGAGAAAAGAAAACCAAAAGCTCCCATCTAATTCAAAATGGTGGAGTGTACTTTCAATGTTAGCAAGATGATAACAAATCAACGATGAAAGAGAAATAGATAAATGGGTTGGAAAAAAAATTAGTGGAGAGATTGGCATGTGTAGTGTGTTATTATTATTGTAGACCACGAGCAAAGGCACCACTTAAAACTTCTTAGACTACATTTGATGATATTCTCGGATGTTATTATATTTATATTCCTTGTTAATGGGATGATATGTCAATTCGTAGTCCTAAATATAAAGATGTACATTATGATCATTGTAATTGACACTGATAGTGTTAGTAATTTCAGTCTTGTCTAAATATTTCAATTCAATAAAGATTTTTATTTTACGTAAACATTTTGATGTGAGTGCAGAGGGATGAAGGAGTAAAGTTAGTTGTTGAGGCGATATGTCTTGGTATATTTAATGACACAGGAAGTGGAAGTAATGTTGATGTTTGTGTGATAACCAAGGTTAGTGCATTGATACCTTATCCTACAAGTTGTTTGGCGGCATGAATCTAACTTCAATTTAATCACAAATTCTTCGTTAATCTTGACAGGGCACAAGGAATATCTAAGAATCACCTCCGCCAAATCAGCGTACATTTGTCAATCCAAAAGGCTTTACCTTTCCCAAAAAGACAGGTTTGTTGCAAACTATACCATTTATTACACTTGTTTTATGAATCGTATGATACATTATCATTAAAAAATATGACATTTTTAAGTGAAAATATGTAAGATAAGGAAAAAATAGCCCATATATCCTATATGGGCTTCAAAATATATGGGCTTCAAAATAATTTAAGATTTAACTCTATTGGAGGGTCTTGTATTGTATAGTCTAGATGATATACATCCACGACATATTGTTTAATCTAGATGATATACATCCCGACATTGTTTAAATAAAGCGTAATTCTCTGATGTTTTGAGAAGTCATCCAGGACATCGATTGTTTGCCTCTTCCCTTACTGTTGCCTTTTTCTTCTTTGATGAAACGATGGAGTACATTCCATTTGAAACTATTGATATATAATGTCTAATGTTTAATTTGTCTACATTCTGAGAGGTTCTCTTAACAAAGATTACTCCGTCGAAGGAGAAGGTTGAAGTAATTGAAGGAGATGCTATGGAAGAGTAGCAAAATTGGTCAGTCTGAAACTTGATTAGTGCAATGTTTGTGATATTTATAATTGTACTTTCAGAACCTTGGCTCTTTTATATACCTAAAATGACTTCAGTTTCATTAGATTATTACAGTTATTTTCCATAAATTTCATCATTTAGGATATCCCTTTTGTTGTAGACTTTTTCTTTCCAATTTTACCCTTTATTTTGGATAGTTAATCTATAATCTATAACAATATATAAAAGGGATATCCCTTTTTGGTGTAGACTTTTTCTTTCCAATTTTACCCTTTATTTTGGATAGTTAAAAGCATTAAAGTGTGCTTTGAAATACATACCGGTTACTTACTCAGGTTCACGTAAGTGTAACTCCCAATACCATTACACAATTAGGGATAACACCTCTGGTAAGAAGATAGAAAGGGGGAGAGAAAAGAGAGCGAGAAAGGGATGTCGTCTTGCGATTCGACGGCGATGCGGTGACAAGGAAGACATCATGCATCCGCGGTGAAAGGCAGGCGACAAATGGTGGCGCTATCTTTTTGATTCATTCTTTGCACGGTGAGTGACGCTGCGAGCACTTCTTGCTTTTTGGTTTTTGATGCTCGCTTTCGGTGACCCACATCATGATGCATACCTTTTTGGAATTTTTTGGCGAGAAGTTTATGAGGTGAGGACTTGAGTTCTTGAATTGGCATTTTCTTAACTCCATGTGACACATGTATGATTCATTAGTTATTTTGACAATTTTAAATTTACAGATTCTTTCATTTGACAATACATATGCATATCAATGTTCTAATAATAATGTGTCATTCTAAAAAATTAGTATGATAAAATATACAAATACTGATCAAATTCTTTAAAAACAACATTAAACATTAAAAACACTCCCTTGAAAACTCATTTCCAAGCAGACCACTAACACTCTCATCCTAACACACTCTTTCTCATTGGTTAAAATACAAGTGAGTCATACTATTTTAGAAAGGGTCCCACTAAATTATGTGGGTCCCACTAAATTTAGATCAATAAAAGAGAGTGTGTTGAAAAGAGAGTGTTAGAGAGTGTATTGCTAATTTTTTTAGATTTCCTTACATGCCCCGCTTCGTTTATTTTAAGAGTAAAGTCTCATTTTAGTCCCGATAAAAGTTGTGCAACCCGCTTTAATCTCGATAAAAATTGTGCGACTCATTTTCGTCCCTAACAAAAAATAAGTCTACAAATAGTTCTAACATTTTCAAAACTGGACCACGTTAGTCTCTTCGTCAGTCTCCTTCCAAATCTGTCACTTAACGTGTTGACGTGTCACGTTAAATGCTCACATGACACGTTAACCCTCTCCACAGTAGCAAAACAAGAATACGGAACTGATTTTTTTCCTGTTGTTGACTGGAATGTAACTTAGCCGATGAATCGACTAACTCCACAACAATGATTCCATTTTCTTCAAACGATTACGCTAAGAAAGAAACTATGTTCCTTGTAACGACCCGTTTCCGGACCGCTACCGAGCTCAATATACCGAACTCGAGTTACCGAGCTCAACACACCAAGCTCAAACATAAACCTATATGAGATGTGTTTTAAAAACAAAACTCTTGTGCCTTTTAAAAATACGATATATTTTTTTTTTATAAAACCAACTCGTGCACATCAGAGTAATTCTGACTTTTGAAACATGGTGCAACTAAGACACAAGACTTAAATTCTAATAAAACATACATGCATAACATACACATATATATATCACTCAGAAATAATAATGTATACAAAATACAGAGTAGCAAATGTGCAAAGAAAATACACCAAGGTAATGATAACTTCAAAGAGCCATCATACCCTCGGGGTACTTCCAAGAGACTCCCACGCAGGTTGCTCCAAAAGTAAGACCACCCAGTCTACCTGTAGCAACAACACAGCGGTGCCCAAACTGGTCACGACCTCGAACACAAAAAGAAATACAAGAGCAGTCCTCAAAAAAACAAACATCCAACAAACAAACAATCACGAGCGGATAAATTAGTCACTCGGGTCCTCGTCGAGCTCCTCCTCGGCATCGTCTCATCGCCGAGTTACTGCGCCTCGACATCGCCTGGGTAGCAGTCATGGATTGAAGGCACCACGGGAAAGTGGTTGACTTCTCAACAATTCAAGATAAGCTCGACATAAAAAATATAAGCAAGCGGCCAAGTATAACATTCACCGGCGTGACTCGACCATCTCGCTCTAACTCGACACAACTCACAAATCCATTTTCTCTCGACTCGACAATTTTCCGAATGCACACGGCCGTATCGTATGTCGGAAAGTCCAGTCAAGCCTTGGGATCTCGCTCTCCCTAGGGCGATCGGCTCAGGTCCGTGGCGTGGCGGCGTCTGGTCGATCTCCGTAAACAAAAAGGGGACCTAGCACCCTCGATTATCAGGTCACGGCTCAAAAGCGTCATACGACTCACCTAGCTCGCTCACTCGATGAACAATTAGCCATCATCGATATTCAAAGAGTTAAACACAAGATATTCAACCGCATGTCAAATAAAAGAGCAAGCTCGACATGAAGAAACGCAATTCAACATGCAATACACACTTCACGACATATATTCAATCACATATTAAATACATGCAAAAACTCAATATCACAACATTTCAAGCTCGACACAAATCAGGAAATCCATACACAATAACATAACCACGTAGAATTTGAAATGCCCTTACATACTATAACAAATATAAATGTGAAGCGCCCTTACGCTATCATACTACGAAAACATTAATGTGAAGCGCCCTTACGCTATCATACTACGAAAACATTAATGTGAAGCGCCCTTACCGAACTCCAAGTTAATGCTGCTCGACAACGACCTCGACACGGTTTGTCTTAGAGCTTCGACAACGATTTCGTGCCACGTACATTTCAGTCGACCTCGAAACCGCGTCTGATCCTGGATTACGGATTCTGCTTGTAGCGTTCTTGGATTCGCTTTCCCGTACACCTCGATTCGGAAATCACTCGATCTCGGGAATCAGACTTCCTAAAACAAACATAACTCAGATCGATCTATAGGTTCCAATACATCTAACTCTCTCTTCCCCAAACTCAACCACAACCCAGAAAATATAATACTCAAGAACTGAAAGATATTTTTCCTCTAACACTAAGTTAGGGATTTCGATCAAAATTCATGAAAAGTTATCTGATGCTTCAACAGAAAGATCGACAACAACAATAATCAGAACAACAAATGAAAAACAAGGAATCGAACGAACCAAAAATGGGGTTTTCTGGGCACTGCCGATTGCAGAAATTAGAGGAAGAAATTTTGTTTTACAAGCCCAATTAAACGGTTAAAAAGATAGGTAATATCGTGAATAAGAAAACCCATCAATTTGACATGATTTGGAAGCATAAAACTGGTTAAAAATGGAAGAAGATTTAGCGCTAAACAGTAGCACAAATGAAAGAAAATCTGTTCTTCATACCTCAACGGTGATGGTCGATCAGACAAGATATGGGTCGAGAAGTTGATGATGAACAAAATTGATGAAGAAAGCTTGTGCAGAATCTCGCTGGAACTCACGGTTTTAAGTGCGTTGAAGATTTTAAAGAAAACAACGAAACACAGAGCAGGAGGAAGGAAGAAGAAAGAAGAAAAGAGAAATGATGAGTGTGGGGAAGCGGTAGAAGTGGTATCTGGTGGCGAGAAAGGGTAAACGTAACTCCAGCTATAAGATGCCAATCCCATCAATCATCTACCCGTTAACTCGTTCCTCTCATAATTACCCTCTACTCTGTCGGTCAACGACAAGCCGACAATGTAATAATTACAAACAATATAATAATAACGCTGAGTAACGTTCGAAATAATACGAGGTATCATCTCGACACGATGTCGACAAGAGTACTCGTGCAAACGTACAAGGTTCTAACACGAGTTCGTGAACGCGGTCTCCTCAGCTCGACTTGCGTCCTCATCAGCTCGATGCAGCGACTTCATCAACTCGACACGCGCGACCTCCACCATTTCGGCTGGCTAGTGCATCGTGGTCTCATCGGCTCGACAAATGATCTCGGCAACGATCTAGTCACGGGATCTCGACACAAGGTCTTGGTCGAGGTCTCGATACGTCGTCTATTACGATGTCGATCTCGTCCCTCAGGTGTTACAATCTCTCCTCTAAAAAAAAATTTACGTCCTCGAAATTGCAAATAAGATTCTTACCTCGAGAAAAGTTCAGTCTTGAATCTTCATCTTCTCCTCAGCTCCCAAGTCGCATCTCCGTCTTTGATCCCACAACCTTGACAAGTTGGATCTCTTTGTTCCGCAACTTGTTTGGCTTTCCGATCAACGATCCTTCTTGGTGACGCTTCCAAAGATAGGTCGTCCTTCAGTTGAATCACATCCAGGTTCGATGACATGAGAAGGGTCGGAAACATACTTCGCATTGTGAGGCGTGAAAGACGTCGTGGATGTTCGACAAAAATGGTGGCAATGCAATCGATATGCCACTTTGGACCAATACGACGAAGAATCTGGTAAGGTCCAATGAATTTAGGGTAAGTTTCTTGGATTTGATCGCTCGACCAACTCCGGTAGTGGGGGTGACTCTAAGAAATACATGTTCTCCTTCCTCGAACTTCGAGTGGTCGGCGTCGTTGATCTGCATAACTCTTACGTTGACTTTGAGATGTTCGCATCCGATCTCTGATCAAGCGGATCTTCTCGGTAGTCTGTTTGGATCATATCCGGTCCTCTGACGCCGCTTCGCCAATCCTGGTACCAACAAAGAGGCGTCTGACATTTCCGTCCATACAGCGCTTCAAAAGGTGCCATCCCAATACTCGCATGGAAACTGTTATTGTAGGTGAACTCCACCAATGGTAAGACGTCGTCCCAACTTCCTCGGTGATCTAACGTACAAGCTCGCAACAAATCTTCAAGCGATTGGATCGTTCTCTCAGTCTGACCGTCAGTCTGAGGATGATATGCCGAGCTAAGCCTGAGCTCGGTTCCCATCGCTCCTTGCAATTCCCTCCAAAAATGAGACGTGAACCGGATCTCGGTCCAAACACGATCGAAGAGGGTATTCCATGAAGTCGTACTATCTCCGCGATGTAGATCTCGGTCACTTTTCCACGTTGTATGTCGACCTCCTTGGGCAAGAAATGGCGATTTGGTCGATCGGTCGACGATCACCCAAATCGAATCATTCTTCTTCTGCGTCTTGGCAAACCTACAACGAAGTCCATGGAAATCTTGTCCCATTTCCATACTGATACGTCGGCGATTGTAGCATTCCAGCGGTCGTTGGTGCTCCACGACCGGCTTCCGACCGCCAAACATGAAGCTACGTGCTCGGCCACTTGCTTCTTCATTCAGGACCACCAAAATGCTTCTTCAAGTCTTGATACATCTTCGTAACTCAGGGATGAATACTAAAGTTGCTCTTATCGCGCGTCGAGAATCAACTTCCTCGGCTCGGATCGTTAGGCACGCACACTCACGGCCATTGCACCTCGAGATATCGTCCGCTCGGGCACGAAATGCATCGCCTTCCACTTGCGCTATCAATTGAATCTTCTCTTTGCGAAGCTGCGTCACGAACTTGCTGGTCTCGGATCTCGCCCAACAATGCATTAGAAATGGTAAGCATGCAAATCTCAGCTTCCCAGGTGAAACTTGACCTTTCGACTTCAAATCTCGGAACTTCCGAGCATCTCCAACTCCTTGATCATCATTGCAGGGGTTAAGCGCTCTTCTGCTCAGCGCGTGCGCTACTCGTTAGCGCTGCAGGGATGGTATTCCAACGTAAAGTCAGAGTCCTTGAGAAATTACATCCATCTACGTTGGCGCATGTTGAGCTCCTTACGGTCGAACAGTACTTCAAGCTCTTGTGATCGGCGAAAGCGGTAAGAGTGCTCCGTAAAGGTAGTGCCTCCATATCTTCAGCGCAAAAACTCACTGCTGCTAGCTCAGTCGTGAGTAGGATAGTTCCTAAGTGAATCTTAAACGTCTTGGAAGCATCTGCGACTACGCTTCGATGTTGCATCAAAGACTGCATCCCGATCCCTGGTGTGACGCATCCGCAATACACCTCGAAAGGCTCTTGGGTTGAGGCAAAATCAAAGACAGCGTATTTGTCGTCAAAAGCTCCTTGACCGTTGAAAGCGGCTTCACACTCCTCGGTCAAGCAAAGGTTGATTCTTCCTCGTCGATGGTGTAGAGGCGCGACAATCTTAGAAACCTTCAATGAATCTTGGTAATATCTGCTGGCGGCAAAACTCTGATCTCGTGTAGTCTTGTTTGTTCCATTACTATCACGCCTCAATCTTAGTTGGATCCCGCCGTTATCCGCTTCTGCGGAAATCACGTGACCAAGAAAATTCACCTCTTCAAGCCAAAATTCACACTTGACAGGTTGGCATAGAGTTGCTTATCTCGTAATATCCGTAGTACTGCGACATGGGGTGTTCTGCGTGCTCTTCTCGGTTCCTCGAGTAAATCAATATGTCGTCGATGAACACTGACAACGGCCCGATCCAAAAAGCGAATGGAAAATCCTGTTCATGTAGTCCATAAACACAGCCGGGCGCATTCGTCACTCCAAGCGGCATCACCAAATACTCGTGGTGGCCGTATCTAGTCCTCGAAAAGCTGTTTTGGCGACATCTTCCTCCTTCACGCGAATCGATGGTAGCAAGCTTCAAGTCTATCTTGGAAAAGATCGCCGCTCCACGAAGTTGGTCCATCAAGTCGCCAATACGTGGTAACGGATAACGGTTCTTCACGGTAACCTTGTTGAGCTACCGCGATAGTCCCACGCAAGGCCTTGATGCGTCCATCCTTCTTTGTAACCAGCAACAGGAGCTCCCACGGTGACACGCTCGGTCGTATGAATTGCTTCGACTCGAAGTGTTCGATCTGGGACTTGACTCTTTCATCTCGGCAGGAGACATCCTGTGCGGCGCTTTGGAAATCGGTCCTGTTCACGGAATCAGGTCGATGGAGAACTTCGACCTCTCGTCTTGGTGGTAATCCCGCACGTCTTGAAGCGTCCTCAAAATCACACACTGCTGGAACATTCTTCACGTCGATCTGCTGGAAAACTGGGAACTAGCTAGATACATGTATTCCCTAGTTCCTTCTTTCAAAAGAAACTCCAATCACGTTCGGCAAAAAGATAATTGGAGACTCAAGGTGCGGAAAAATTACAGTTTTACGATCCGCAGTCAACAGGACATGGTGGTGTGACAACCAATCCATCCCGGGATAACATCTAAGCCCTTAAGAGGCAAACAAACCAAATTGACCACAAACTTTCTATTCTGAATAACCACTACACAATTAAGACATAAAGTGTTTTAGACTAAGGTTTTAGCAGTGGGGTTGTAACTACTAATTTAAACGGTAAAGCGATCCTGATCGGCTTCAAAAGGTTCACCTGATCGAAAGAAATGAAGGAATGGGTTGCAACGAATCAAAAAGAACTGGATAAGATTTACTCGATCTCACATTCACCTTGGATAAGATCATCGGCTCGTTAGACTTCCTGTAACTCATTAGAAAACTCGCGCTTTGGCCACCAGCGCTTCCTTTGGCCTTTGCCGCAAGCATAGTCGGTTCCGGGGCCTTTAGGTGTAGGACAATCCTTAGCAAAATGCCACGGCTTCTTGCAATTGAAACACACCTCCTCCTGCCGAGTCTGATTACTGCCGTAATGTCCCGAGCTTTCCACATCGGTAGCAAATCACCTCGACGACTGGGTGACCTCCACTCCTATAGGTACTTGGGTCATCGGACGTCTTGCATCCTGTTGCTCGTTCCACTGAGAGTGGTCGAAAGGCCTTCTTCTCGCTTGATGGTTTCCACTGCGGCGTGCAAATCTTTGCCCCGCACTGGAGGTCTCACCGTCGCCCACAACAGTCTTCTTCTTTGCGGCTCACTCCAACTCCTTCTACCTCGACACATCGATCAATCAGCTCTTGAAGATTTCGGATCCTCAGCGACACCAGCGACCACGGATAACCGAATCTCGATCCCGTTGGAATCTCTCACTTAACCATCTACGTCAACTTCGGTCACGAAATGGTTGAAATACCTCGCCAACGATTGAATTTGGCGCATACTCGGACAGTCCGAGTTGTTCTTGCCGCAGATTGAAGAAATTCTGTTCCTTCTCGGCTCGTGCGTCACGTATCACGGGAAGTACTTGTCCAAGAACCTTTCACGAAAAACTCCCAGGTCATCTCGATGTTCGCTATAAGCGTTTGCTTCCACTCCTCTCCATACCCGATACTGCGTCTCTGCAAGATGAAATGGAGTGTGGCATAGTCGACCTTCACGTTGTCAGAGACGTGATTTGCACGAGAAGATCTTCTCGATCTCTTTGCATCCAAAGATCGACTTTATCCGGGATTTGGCTCATAGTAGAACCGTGGATCATGCTTCACGAAGTCGGCCAATCCTCTTGCTTGACATTTCGATTCGCTCGTTCTTTGTTGCTTTGTAAGTTCTCAGCTTTGAGTTAGCAGCCGCCGTCTGGCTGAGCCATCGCGTTAACTTTGTTGAGTTAAGCGGCGGTGATTGTTGAGCCATGGCCAAGTGCCGCCATCTACGGTGCATAGCTTGAATAGCACTCGTTCAGTGTCCGGCGTTCTGGGTTGAGATGTCGTATTCCTCAGCAGTGGCATTAGATTCCACAAAGTTCAAAACCTGTCGAATCTCTGCAACAAGGATGTGTTAAAACACATGCTTCAATCAAAGCAGTTCAAACAATTTCTCAAGCAATAAGTGCTTCAACTTAATCAAACGGCGAATCAACACAATACAACTAGGTACCCAACACATAACCCGACCACATTGACCGGTCAAATCCTAAGCTGGCTCGGTCGGAAGCGAATCCTAAGCGCTGATACCTATGATGTAACGACCGTTTCCAGGACGCTAGGAAGCTCAATATACCGAGCTCGAGTTAATGAGGTCAACACACGAGCTCAAACATAAACCTATATGAGATGTGTTTTAAAAACAGAAACTCTTGTGCCTTTTAAAAACGGTCTATATATTTTTTTATAAAACCAACTCGTGCACATCGAGTAATTCTGACTTTTGAAACATGGTGCAACTAAGACACAAGACTTAAATTCTAATAAAACATACATGCATAACATACACATATATATATCACTCAAATAATAATGTATACAAAATACTGAGTAGCAAATGTGCAAAGAAAATACACCTAAGGTATGGCGACTTCAAAGAGCCATCATACCCTGGGAGTACTTGGCGAACTCCCACCTTGTTTGCTCCAAAAGTAAGACCACCCAGTCTACCTGAGAGCGACAAAACAATACTGCCTAAACTGGTCACGACCTCAGAACACAAAAGAAATACAAGAAGCGAGTCATCAAAAAAACAAACATCCAACAAACATAATCAATCACGAGCCAAGATAGAGGTCGTCACTTTGGTCCTGTCGAGCTCCTCCTCGGCATCGTCTGGCTGTGTCCGAGTTACTAGCCCTCGACATCGCTTTGGGTAGCAGTCATGGATTGAAGGCACCACGGGAAAGTCAACTTCTCAACAATTCAAGATAAGCTCGACATAAAGGATATAAGCAAGCGACAAAGTATAACATTCATAGGCGTTGACTCGACCATCTCACTCTAAACTTCGACACAACTTCATAAATCCATTTTCTCTCGACTGAGCAATTTTCCAGAATGCTACGCCGTCTGGGTATGTCGGAAAAGTCGGTAGAAGCCTTGGGATCCTCGCTCTCCTAGGGCCCGGTCGGCTCGGGTCTAAGCGTGGCGGCGTCTGATCGATCTCCGTAAACAAAGGGGACCTGGCACCCTCGATTATCGGGTCCGCGGCTCAAGCGTCATCTACGACTCACCTGGCTCGCTCACTTTCGATGAACAATTAGCATCACGATATTCAAAGAGTTAAACACAAGATATTCAACCGCATGTCAAATAAAGAGCAAGCTCGACATGAAGAAGCATAATTCAACATGCAATACACAATTCACGACATATATTCAATCACATATTAAATACATGCAAAAACTCAATCATATCACAACATTTCAAGCTCGACCTGACACAAATCGGAAATCCATACAATAACAGTAACCCACGTTTATAACAAATATGAAGTGGCCTTATGCGGCTAGCATACTATGAAAGTATTCATCATGTGAAGCGCCACGTACGAACTCAAATTAATCTTTGCTCGACAGCGACCTTGACATTTGTCTTCCAGCAGGCTTCGACAGCGACCCGACCACGTAATGTCCTCGATTGACCTCGACACGTGCGGCTTCTCGGTCGACCTCGACCGCGTCTGATTCTCGATCACGGATTCCAGCTTCCGTCCTTGGATTAGCTTTCCGTACACCTCGATTGAAATCACTGCGATCTCGGGAAGTCGGACTTCCTAAAACAAACACAACTTCGATTCGATCTATGGGTTCTAATACACTTAGCTCTCATCCCAAACTTAACCACAGCGAGAAAATATAAAAACTCAAGAAGCTGAAATATATTTTTCCTCTAACACAAAGTTAGGGTTTTGATCAAAGTTCATGAAAAGTTATCGATGCTTCAGCGGATAGATCGACAACAACAATAACGAAGAAGCAGCAAGCGAAAAACAAGAAATCGAAACAAACCAAAAATGGGGGTTTACGGACGCTGGGTGCGAGAAAAAGCAGAGGAAGAAAATTTGTTTTACAAGCCCAGTGTCGGTTAGAAAGATAGGTAATATCGTGAAGAAGAAAACCCATCAATTTGACATGATTTGGAAGCATAAAGCGGCTCTGAAATGGAAGGAAAAGTAGCGCTAAGCATGCTTACGAGAGGAAAAGAAAAATGCATTCTTCATGCCTCGATGGTGGTGGTGAGTCGGCGGCTGACGTATGTCGAGAAGATAATGAGGAACAAGGTTGATGAAGAAAGTTGATGTAGAATCTCGATGGAACTCAAGGTTTCTTCGATGGAGATTTTGAGCGAAAAACAAGGAACTTCGGCGAGAAGGAAGGAAGAAGAAAGAAGAAAGAAAGTGAGTGGTTGAGGCGGTGGTAGTGGTATCTGGTTGGTGAGAAAAAGGGGCATAATCGTAACTCCGGCTATAAGATGCCAATCCATCAATCATTCTACCCGTCTAATCGTTCCTCTCTCATAATTACCCTCTACTCTGTAGGTCAGCGGTCTAGACAGCGGCGAGAGCGGCAAGCGGAGCAATGTAATAATTACAAACAATATAATAATAAGCCATTTGAATAGCGTTAGAAAGAATCACGAGTATCATCTCGAAACCACGATGTCGACTAGGGTGCTCGTCTGGCGCTCTGAAGGCTACAACTGCGAGTTAGGTGCGCGGCCTCCTCCATTTCGACATGCGACACTCCTCGGCTCGATGCAGCGACTTCATCAACTCGACCGCGACCTCCTACATTTCGGCTGACTAGTGCCGCCTTGATCTCATCGATTCGGCGAATGACCTCGACAAGCGATCTTGTACGGGATCTCGACACAAGGTCTTGGTCGAGGTCTCGATCGTCGTCCTAATCACGATGTCGATCTCGTCCTCGAGGTGTTATAATCTCTCCCTCTAAAAAAATTTGCGTCCTCGAAATTGCAAATAAGATTCTTACCTCGGAAAAGTTCGAGTCTTGAGTCTTCATCTTCTCCTCTAGCTCCCAGTCGCATCTCCGTCTTGATCCCACACAACTTTGACAAGTTGAATCTCTTTGTTCATATTTGTTTGGCTTTAGATCAGCGATCCTTCTTTGGTGATGCTTGAAAGATAGAGTCGATCGCTTGATTGAATCACATCGGGTTCGATGACATGAGAGGGTCGGAAATATACTTCCCATGGCGTGAGGCGTGGAAGGCGTCGTGAATGTTCGACAAGAATGGTGGCAAGGCAATCGATATGCCCTGAATGGACCGATCTGACGAAGAATCTGGTAAGGTCCAATGAATTTAGGGAGTAAGTTTCTTGGATTTGATCGGCTCGACCAACTCCGATGGTTGGGGTGACTCTAAGAAATACATGTTCTCCTTCCTCGAACTTCGAGTGGTCGGCGTCGTTGATGCGCATAACTCTTACATCGACTTTGAGATGTTACGCATCCGATCTCGATCAAGCGGATCTTCTCGGTAGTCTGCTTGGATCATATCTGGTCAAACCAGCGAGAGCTCGCCGTCTGGTACCAACAAAGAGGCGTCGACATTTAGTCCATACGGTAGCTTCAAAAGGTGCCATTCCAATGCTCGCATGGAAGCTGTTATTGTATGTGAACTCCACCAATGGTAAGGCGTCGTCCCAACTTCCTCGGTGATCGCGTACAAGCTCGCAACAAATCTTCAAGCGATTGGATCGTTCTCTCGGTCTGACAGTCGATGCGTGGATGATATGCATTGAGCTAAGCTGAGCTTCGGTTCCCATCGCTCCTTGCAATTCCCTCCAAAAATGAGGCGTGAACCGGATCTCGGTCGGGTACGATTGAAGAGGTATTCCATGAAGTCGTACTATCTCGCGATGTAGATCTCGGTCGACTTTTCCACATTGTATGTCGACCTCCTTTGGTAAGAAATGGCGATTTGGTCGATCGGTCGGCGATCACCCAAATCGAATCATTCTTCTTACTGCGTCTTCGGCAAACCTACAGCGAAATCCATGGAAATACTATCCCATTTCCATCTTGCGACACGTCAGCGATTGTAGCATTCCGCGGTCGTTGGTGCTCCACGCCCGGCTTTCGACCACGTTAAACCGCGAAGCTACGTGCTCGGCCGCGCTTCTTCATTAGGACCACCAAAAATGCTTCTTCAAGTCTTGATACATCTTCGTAACTCGGGATGAATACTAAAGTTGCTCTTATACGCACTTAGTCGAGAATCAACTTCCTCAACTTCGGATCGTTAGGTACACACGCTCGGCCATTGCATCTTAAGATGTCGTCGCTCGGAGCCTTGAATTACATGCGCCTTCCCTTGCGCTATCAAGTGAGATCTTCTCTTGCGAAGCTCGTCATGAACTTGCTGGTCTCGGATCTCGTCAACAATCTGTTAGAAATGGTAAGCATGCCAAATCTCGACTTCCCTGGTGAAACTTCGACACTTTCGACTTGAAGTCTCGGAACTTCTCGAGCATCTCCAACTCCTTGATCATCATCGCCGAGGGTTAAAGCGCTCTTCCTACTCAGCGCATACGCTACTCGTTAGCCTTCTGGGATGGTATTCCAGCGTAAAGTCGTAGTCCTTGAGAAATTACGTCCATCTCTGGCTGGCGCATGTTGAGCTCTTTACGGTCGAGCAGTGCTTGAGCTCTTTGTGATCGCTGAAAGCGATGAAGTGCTCCGTAAAGGTAGTGCCTCCATATCTTGGTATAAAAACTCTGCTGCCGGCTCAAGTCGTGAGTAGGGTAGTTCCTCTCGTGAATCTTAAAGGTGTCTTGAAGCATCTGCGACCACGCTTAGATGTTGCATCGGCCGCATCGATCCCTGGTGTGACGCATCACAATACACCTCGAAAGGCTCTTGAGGTTGAGGCAAAATCAGCCGCAGTGACTGTCGTCAAAAGCTCCTTGATCTTTGGCGGCCGCACTCCTCGGTCCAGGCAAAAGGTTGATCCTTCCTCGTCGATCGTGTAAGGCGCGACGATCTTGAGAAACCTTGAATGAATCTTGGTAATATCTGCTAAGCGAAAAACTCCACGATCTCGATGCCGTCTTGGTTTGTTCCCACGCTAACACGCCTCAATCTTAGTTGGATCACGTAACACCTCGTATTAGGGCGTCGGATCGAGACCTCGACCAAGACAGCGTGTCGAGATCCGTGCCAAGAATCGTTGCCGAGAGTCATTTGCAGGTGATGAGGCTGCGTGCACTAGGCTGGCTGGTGAGGAGATCGCATGTCGAGCGAGGAGGCGGCGTGCCTGAGCTGCGTGTTAGAGCCTTGTGCTTGTGCGAGCACCCTTGTGCGACATCGATGTCGAGATGATAACTTCGTATTCTTTGAGAGCGTTATTGACGCTATTATTATATTGTTTATTATAATTATAGTGTCGGCTTGCCATTCTCGTCGTGTGTCTAGATCGTTGACCGACAGAGGAGAGGGTAATTATGGGAGGAGCGATTAGACCGGGAGAGTGAGTGATGGGATTGGCATCTTATAGCTGAGATTCACGATTATACCGCTTTTCTCACCAATTTGTATACCACGGCCAGATTCCCTCAGATACTCATTTCTCTTTTCTTCTTTCTTTCTTCCTTCCTTCTGCTCTGAGTTTCGTTGTTTTTCTCCAAAAACTTCCATCGAAGAAACCTTGAGTTCCATCGAGATTCTGCTCAAACTTTCTTCATCAATCTGGTTCATCATCATCTTCTCGACCTATATCTCGCCTGCTCGACCACCACCATTGAGGTATGAAGAACAGATCTTTCTTTTCCTACGTACTCTTTGTTTAGCGCTACTTTTTCCTTCCATTTTAGCGAGTTTATGCTTCCAAATCATGTCAAAGTGATGGGTTTTCTTCTTCACGATATTACCTATCTTTCTAGCAGATTATTTGGGCTTGTAAAACAAATTTCTTTCTCGATTTACGAAATCGGCGGTGCCCGAAACCCCCATTTTGGTTTGTTTTGATTTCTTGTTTTTCGTTTGTTGCTTACGGTTATTGTTGTTGTCGATCTATCTGTTGAAGCATCGGATAACCTTTTCATGAACTTTTGATCAAAAACCTAACTTTGTGTTAGAGGAAAAATATATTCCAGTTCTTGAGTTTTAATATTTTACGGGTTGTGGTTAAGTTTGGGAAGAGGCTTCGGTGTATTAGAACCCATAGATCGAGCGAGTTGTGTTTGTTTTAGGAAGTCGAGTCGAGATCGTGTGATTTCGGGTCGAGGTGTCTGCGAAGCGAATCAGGGCGTGGAAGCGGTGGGATCGGATCGAGAAGCTATGCGTGTCGAGAGTCGTGAGAAGTGTGCGTGTCAAAAGAGTCGATTGAGGGCGATGCGTGTCGAAGTCGTTGTCGAGCTCGTTGAAGGCGGTAATGTGTCGAGATCGTTGTCGGCGGCATTAACTTGGAGTTCGGTAGAGGCGCTTCACATTGATACTTTATAGTATGCTAGCGTAAGGGCACTTCATATTCTCGTGGTTATGTTATTGTGTATGGATTTCTGATTTGTGTCGAGCTTGAAATGTTGTGATATGATTGAGTTTTTGCATGTATTTAATATGTGATTGAATATATGTTGTGAATGGTGTATTCTTTGTCAATTGCGTTTCTTAAATGCGAGCGTTTTATTGCTTAAATGTCAGTGCGTTTTCTTCATGTTAAGCATGCTCTCTTTATTTGATATGTGATCAAGTAAGTTGTGTTACTCTTTGACATGCGGCTGAGCTAATCATCAGTGAGAGAGCTAGGGAGTCGTATGGCGTTTTTGGCGGACCCAGGATAAGCGGGGTGCTAGGTCCACTTTTTGTTTATGGTGGATTGGCTAGGCGTCGCATTATAAGTTTGGGGTTGGACCTTTGATTAATGCATGGTATCGGTTTGGGGTTGGACTGCCGTTTACCTATTACGTCGGTTTGGGGATGGACCTGGCAGCGATATTAGGAATAAGAGTTGTGTCGAGTTAGAGTGAGATGGTCGAGTCACGTGTGGTGATTGAGATACATTATTGTGTTGCTTATTTCTTTATCTGTGCTTATCTTGTATTGTTGAGAAGTTGACCCTTTCAGTGGTGCCTTCAATCCATAGCGGTTACCGAGGCGATGTCGAAGCGCGAGGAACTTCGGCAGCGAGCGATGCGAGGAGAGGAGGCTTCGGCGAGGACCGGTGGCGACCTCACTTGTCGTGATTGATTATGTTGTTGGATGTTTGTTTTCGATGGCTGTACTTGTTTTCTTGTGTTCGAGTCGTGACCGATTTAGGTAGGGTATGTTTTATTGCTCTGAGGTAGGCGGCGGTTTACTTTTGAGCGACCCTGCGTGGGAGTCTGGGAAGTACCCAGGTATGATTGCTCTTTTGAAGTCGTCGTACCTTAGGTGTATTTTCTTTGCACATTTGCTACTACGTATTTTGTATACATTATTATTTAGTGATATATATATGTATGTTATGCATGTATGTTTTATTAGAATTTAAGTCTTGTGTCTTAGTTGCACCATGTTTGAAATTTGTAATTACTACGATGTGCGAGTTGGTTTTATATAAAAAAAAATGAGCCGTATTTTTAAAAAGGCACAAGAGTTTCGTTTTTAAACACATCTCATCTGAGGTTTAGTTGAGCTCGGTGTGTTGAGCTCGGTAACTCGAGCTTCGGTATATTGAGCTCGGTAGCGGTCGGAAGCGGGTCGTTACATCGTTGGTATCGAGCTTGATTCGGTTCTGGCCGTGTGCATAGGAAGATTTGGGTAGTCCTTGTGTCGGGTTATGTGTGTTGGGTACCTAGTTGTATTATGTTGATTTACTGTTTGATTAAGTGAAGCACTTATTGCTTGAAAAATTGTTTGAGCTGTTTCTTGATTAGGCGGTGTGTTTTAACACATCCTTGTTGTGAGATTGACGGGGTTTTGAACTTTGTGGAATCTAATGCCACCTCGTAGAATCGGCAATTTATGGCAAAGCGTCGACATGGAGCGAGCAATTCAAGCTATGGCCAGAGATGGCGGCGACCATGGCTCAACTGTCATTCTTTGCTGACTCAGCCAGGCTAACGCGATGGCTCAGCCAGGCGGGGCGTTAACTTCGGCGAACTTGCGGCAGCGACAACGGCGAGCGGAATCTTTGAGCGAGAGGATTGGCGACTTTAGGAAGCATGATCCGCAGAAGTTCTATGGTGAGCCAAATCGGATAAAGGCGATCTTTGGATGCAAGAGATCGAGAAGAACTTTGAGGCACTTCATTGCGACAGCGTGAAGGTCGACTATGCCACCTACTTCTTGCTAGGAGGCCTTGAGTATTGGTGGAAAGGAGTGAAACAAGCGTTTATAGCGAGCGTCGCGAGATGACACAGGAGCTTTTTAGTGAAAGGTTCTTGGACAAGTACTTCCCGGATCTTGCAGGCGAGAAGGAGCAAGAGTTTCTTCAAGCGCGACAAAGGCAGCTTCGGCGGTGTCAAGTATCGCGACCAAGTTAGTCGTTGGCGAGGTATTTCAGTCCATTCCGTGATCGAGTTGACGAGGAGATGGTTGAGTGAGAGATTCCAGCGAGGGATTGAGATTCGACATTGAAGTCGGTTGGTGTCGTTGAGGATCAGAAACCTCAAGAGGTGATTGATCGTTGTGTCGAGGTAGAAGGAGTAAGGAGCCACAAGAAAGCGTTTGTAGAGCGGGCCGGTGAGACCCAGTCGCGAGGCGAGATTAGCGCGAAGGAAACAAGCTGCGAAGAAGCCTTACGGCCAGGCCTCGGGGAGCGACAATAGAGGACAATATCGTCCAGATGACCCAGTCTGCAGAAGCGGAGGGCAGGCCCGGTGTCGAGGTGACTTGTTTCCGTTGTGGAAAAGCCAGGACATTACGCCCGATAAGCGTACTTTCGGAAGGAGGGTGTGCTACTTTGCAAGAAACCAGGGCATTTGCGAGATTGTCCTACACCTAAAGGCTGAGCAAGCGATGCTTGCGGCGAGGGCCAAAGGAAGCGTCAAGTGGCTAAAGGCGAGTTTTACTGCATGAGTGGCGAGGAAGCGGTCGGTGAAGATCTTATCAAGGTGAATGTGAGATCGAGGGTAAATCCTTATCAGTTCTTTTTGATTGGTGCAACCCGTTCCTTTATTTCTTACGATTGTGTGAACCATTTGAACTTATTGTATTTGCTTTGCAGTTTAAATTAGTAGTTCTGACCAATTTGCTAAAACCTTAGTCACAAACCTTTGCATGTCTTAATTGTGTAGTGGTTGTTGAGTAGAAAGTTTGTGGTCAATTTGGTTTGTTTGCCTCTTGGGGGCTTAGATGTCATTCTCGGGATGGATTGGTTGTCACACCACCATGTCCTTTTGGGTGTGCCAGTAAAGCGTAATTTTCCGACCTTGGAGTCTCGATTATCTTTACGCGAGCGTATTGGAGTTTCTTTGAAAGAAGGAACTAGGGAATACATGTATCGGCTGGTTCGGAAGTTTTCCGGCGGTCGGCGTGAAGAATGTTCGATGGTGTGTGACTTTGAAGGCGTTTTCGAAGGCGTGCGGGGTTACCACCCGATGCGAGGTCGAGTTTTCCATCGACACGATTCCAGGAGCCAGGACCGATTTCCCAAAGCGCCCGTCTGGGATGTCTCTGCGAGATGAAAGAAGCGAAGTCTCGGATCGAACACTTGGAGTCGAAGCGATTCATCTGACCGGCGTGTCGCCGTGGGAGCTCCGGTGTTGTTGGTTAAGAAGAAGGATGGGCGATCAAGGCGTGCGTAGATTCTGTGAGCTCAGCAAGGTTCTTTGTGAAGAAGCGTTATCCGTTACCACGTATTGGCGACTTGATGGATCAACCGTGGAAGCGGCGATCTTTTCAAGATAGACTTGAAGTCGGGCTACCATCAGATTGGCGTGAAGGAGGAAGATGTTCCCAAAATAGCTTCCGAGGACAAGATCACGGTCACTCTGAGTACTTGGTGATGCCGTTTGGAGTAGCGAATCGCCCGGTGTGTTTATGGATTACATGAGCGAGGATTTTCCATTCGTTTTTGGATCAATTTGTTGTAGTGTTCATCGGCGACATATTGATCTACTCGAGAGGCAGAAGAGCCTTGAGAACACTTATGTCAGTCTGCGGATATTACGAGATAAGCGACTCTATGCCAACTGTCGAAGTCTGAATTTTGGCTTGAAGAGGTGAATTTTCTTGGTCACGTGATTTCCAAAGAAGGGATAGCAGATAGATCGACTAAGATTGAAGGCTGTGTTAAGCGTGGGAGCAGTAGAAGGCGGTTACCGAGATCGGGAGTTTTGTCGGCTTAGCGAGGATATTACGAAGATTCATTGAAGGTTTCTCGAAGATTGTCGCGCCTCTTACGGCGGCGAGGAAGGATCAACCTTTTGCCTGGACGAGGAGTGCGAAGCGGTTTTCAAAGGCGGAAGGAGCTTTTGGCGGCAGCGCTGTGCTGATTTTGCCTCGACCTGAAGAGCGCTACGAGGTGTATTGTGATGCGTCACACCAGGATTGGGATGCGTCTTTGATGCAACATCGGAAGGTGGTCGCGTATGCTTCAAGGCGACTTAAGATTCACGAGAGGAACTACCTACTCCACGACTTGGAGTGGCGGCTGATGGTTTTTCTTGAAGATATGGAACACTACCTTTGTGGGAGCACTCTTATTGTTTTCAGCGATCACAAGAGCTTGAAGTACCTGTTCGACCAGAAAGAGCTCAACATGCGTCGGCGTAGATGGGCGAAATTTCTCAAGGACTACGACTTTACGTTGGAATACCATCCATTAAGGCTAATGTAATGCTTGGATGCATTGAGCGGGAAGAAGCGTTTTAACCTCGGCAATGATGATCGAGGAGTTGGAGATGCTCGAGAAGTTCAGAGACTTGAAGTTGAGTGTCAGTTTCACCAGGGAAGGCGAGATTTGGTATCTTACCATCTCTAACAGTTATTGGGCGAGATCAGAGACCGGCAAGTTAGACGAGCTTACGCAGAAGGTCGATTGATAAGCGCGAGGAAAGCGCGACGAATTTCCGCGTCGGGCGGGCGACATCTTGAGTGCAATGGCCCAGGAGTGTGCGTGCCTAACGTGTCAGAAGTGAAAGTTGATTCTCGGCGAAGCGCATAAGAGCAACTTTAGTATTCATCCAGGAGTTCACGAAGATGTATCAAGACTTGAAGAAGCATTTTTGGTGGTCGGAATGAAGAAGCAAGTGGCGAAATGCGTAGCCGTGTTTAGCGTGTCGGCGAAGGTGGAGCACCAGCGACCTGCGGGAATGCTCTGATAAACAGCGTACCAGTATGGAAATGGGATAGTATTTCCATGGATTTCGTTGTAGGTTTGCGAAGAGCGAGAAGAAGAATGATTCGATTTGGGTGATCGTCGGCCGATTGACCAAATCTGCTCCATTCTTGCGGTGAGGTCGACATACAGCGTGGAAAGGCTGGTAGAGATCTACATCGCGGAGATAAATGCGACTTCATGGAATACCTCTTGATCGTGTCGGGCCAGAGATCCGAAGTTCACATCTCATTTTTGGAGGAATTGCGAGGCGATGGCCCGATGGCATATCAGTTGCCTTGCCACCATTCTTGTCGAACATCCACGGCGTCTTCCACGTCTCACAATTGCGGAAGTATGTTTAGGCCCTCTCATGTCATCGAGCGGATGTGATTCAAGCTGAAGGGCGACTTATCTTTTGAAGCATCACCAGCAAGGATCGTTGATCGGAAAGCCAAGCGATTCGCGGAACAAAGAGATTCAACTTGTCAAAGTTGTGTGGGATCAAAAAGGCGGGAGATCACGACTTGGGAGCTGGAGGAGAAGATGAAGACTTCGATTACCTGAACTTTTCAGGAGTAAGAATCTTATTTGCAATTCGAGGGCGAAATTTTTTAGAGGGAAGATTGTAACACCTGAGGGCGAGATCGACCTCGTATTAGGGCGTCGGATCGAGACCTCGACCAAGACCTTGTGTCGAGATCCGATGCCAAGATCGTTCTGAGGTCATTTGCGGTGATGAGGCTGCGTGCACTATTTCTTTGGTGAGGAGATCGCATGTCCGGCCCGAGGAGGCGGCGTGCGAGCTCGTGTTAGAGCCTTGTGCTTGTCACGAGCACCACTTGTCGACATCGTGTCGAGATGATAACTTCGTATTCTTTGAGCGTTATTCAGCGCTATTATTATATTGTTTATTATAATTATAGTGTCGGGTTGCCATTCTCGTCGTGTGTCTAGATCGTTGACCGACAGAGTAGAGGGTAATTATGAGAGGAACGGTGAGACGGGAAGATTGATTGGTGGGAATGGCATGTTATAGCTGAGATTCACGATTATACCGCTTTTCTCACCGGTGTATACCACGGCCAGATTCCCTCGGATACTCATTTCTCTTTTCTTCTTTCTTTCTTCCTTCCTTACGCTCTGAGTTTCGTTGTTTTTCTCCAAAAACTTCCATCGAAGAAACCTTGAGTTCCATCGGTCTGCTCAAACTTTCTTCATCAATCTGGTTCATCATCATCTTCTCGACCTATATCTACTTTGCTCGACCACCACCATTGAGGTATGAAGAACAGATCTTTCTTTTCCTCTGTGCTACTGTTTAGCGCTACTTTTTCCTTCCATTTTTATCCAGTTTTATGCTTCCAAATCATGTCAAACTGATGTGTTTTCTTCTTCTCTCTATTACCTATCTTTCTAAGCGATGATTTGGGCTTGTAAAACAAATTTCTTTCTCTGATTTCTGAAATCGACAGTGCCCAGAAACCCCCATTTTTGGTTTGTTTCGATTTCTTGTTTTTCGTTTGTTGCTTCTGGTTATTGTTGTTGTCGATCTATCTGTTGAAGCATCAGATAACCTTTTCATGAACTTTTGATCAAAAACCCTAACTTTGTGTTAGAGGAAAAATATATTTCAGTTCTTGAGTTTTAATATTTTCTGGGTTGTGGTTAAGTTTGGGAAGAAAGCTCAGTGTATTAGAACCCATAGATCGGCCGAGTTGTGTTTGTTTTAGGAAGTCGAGTCCGAGATCGTGTGATTTCAGAATCGAGGTGTGCGGAAGCGAATCAGGGCGTGGAGGCGGTGGGATCGGATCGAAGCTATGCGTGTCGGTCGGTGAGAAGTGTACGTGTCGAGGTCGATTGAGGACGGTATGTGTCGAAGTCGTTGTCGAGCTCGTTGAAGATAGCTGTGTCGAGATCGTTGTCGAGCAGCATTAACTTGGAGTTCGGTAAGGGCGCTTCACATTGATACTTTCATAGTATGCTAGCGTAAGGGCACTTCATATTCTACGTGGTTATGTTATTGTGTATGGATTTCCTGATTTGTGTCGAGCTTGAAATGTTGTGATATGATTGAGTTTTTGCATGTATTTAATATGTGATTGAATATATGTTGTGAATGGTGTATTCTTTGTCAGTGCGTTTCTTAACTTCATGCGAGCGTTTTATTGCTTAAATGTCAGTGCGTTTTCTTCATGTTAAGCATGCTCTCTTTATTTGATATGTGATCAAGTAAGTTGTGTTACTCTTTGACATGCGGCGAGCTAATCATCAGTGAGAGAGCTAGGGAGTCGTATGGCGTTTTGGCGGACCCGGATAGCGAGGTGCTAGGTCCCACTTTTTATTTATGGTGGATTGGCTGGCGTCGCATTATCGGTTTGGGGTTGGACCTGGCTTGATTAATGCATGAGTATCGGTTTGGGGTTGGACACTGCCGTTTACCTATTACGTCGGTTTGGGGATGGACCTGGCGGCGATATTACGGAATAAGAGTTGTGTCGAGTTAGAGTGAGATGGTGAGTCACGTGTGGTGATTGAGATACATTATTGTGTTGCTTATTTCTTTATCGCGTGCTTATCTTGTATTGTTGAGAAGTTGACCCTTTCGTGGTGCCTTCAATCCATAGCGGTTACCGAGGCGATGTCGGCGCGAGGGAACTTCGGCAATGAGCGATCTGAGGAGGAGCTTCGGCGAGGACGAGTGGCGACCTCTACTTGTCGTGATTGATTATGTTGTTGGATGTTTGTTTTTCGATGGCGTACTTGTTTTTCTTGTGTTCGAGTCGTGACGGTTTGGGCGGGTATGTTTTATTGCTCTGAGGTAGGCTGGCGGTTTACTTTTGGAGTAGCCCTGCGTGGGAGTCTGAGGAAGTACCCGAGGTATGATTGCTCTTTTGAAGTAAATCGTACCTTAGGTGTATTTTCTTTGCACATTTGCTACTCTGTATTTTGTATACATTATTATTTGAGTGATATATATATGTATGTTATGCATGTATGTTTTATTAAATTTAAGTCTTGTGTCTTAGTTGCACCATGTTTGAAAGTGTAATTACTACGTGTACACGAGTTGGTTTTATATAAAAAAAAAAAATGGCCAGTATTTTTAAAAAGGCCTGAGTTTCGTTTTTAAACACATCTCATACGAGGTTTAGTTGAGCAGGTGTGTTGAGCTCGGTAACTTTCGAGCTCGGTAGCGATCGGAAGCAGTGCGTTCTGGGATCCTGACTATCCTCCTTTGGAAATCACGTGACCAAGAAAATTCACCTCTTGAGCCAAAATTCACACTTGACCAGGTTGGCATAGAGTTGCTTATCTCGTAATATCTGCGGTACTCGACATAAGTGTTCTGCGTGCTCTTCTCGGTTCCTCGAGTAGATCGGGTATGTCGTCGATGAGCAGCTACAACAAACTGATCCAGAGCGAATGGAAAATCCTGTTCATGTAATCCATAAACCGCAGTTGGCGCGTTCGTCCTCCAAGCGGCATCACCAAGTACTCGTAGTGACCGTATCTTGTCTGAAAATTTGTTTTGGGAACATCTTCCTCCTTCAGCGCTTGAATCGATGGTAGCGGGCTTCAAGTCTATCTTGGAAAAGATCGGCGCTCCACGAAGTTGATCCATCGAGTCGTCGTCAATGCGTGGTAACGGATAACGGTTCTTCCACGGTAACCTTGTTGAGCTCGCGGTAATCGCATACCGGTCTTGATCGTCCATCCTTCTTCTTAACCAACAACCTTTGGAGCTCCCCACGGTGACCACGCTCGGTCGTATGAATTGCTTTGACTCCAAGTGTTCGATCTGGGACTTGATTCTTTCATCTCGGCGGGAGACATCACATGTATGGCGCTTTGGAAATCGGTCTGTCCTTGGAATCAGTCGATGGAGAACTTCGACCTCTCGTCTTTGGTGGTAACCACAGCGCGTCTTCGGGAAAAAGCGTCCTCAAAGTCATACACCCTGGAACATTCTTCACGTCGATCTGTTTGGAAAACTTAGAACTAGCGGATACATGTATTCCCTAGTTCCTTCTTTCAAAGAAACTCCAATCGTTCGTGAAAGATAATTGGAACTCGAGTGCGGAAAATTACAGTTTCACGGGCCGCAGTCCAAGAAGGACATGGTGGTGTGACAACCAATCCATCAGAGGATGACATCTAAGCCCTTAAGAGGCAAACAAACCAAATTGACCACAAACTTTCTACTCTGAATAACCACTTTACACAATTAAGACATGCGGTGTTTGTGACTAAGGTTTTAGCATTTGGGGTTGTAACTACTAATTTAAGCGGTGCGATCACGATCAAGTTCAAATGGTTCACACAATCGAAGAAATAAAGGAATGTGTTGCCGAATCAAGAAAACGAGATAAGAGATTTACCCTCGATCTCACATTCACCTTGGATAAGATCTTATTTCGATCTGCTTCCTCGCCACTCATCTGAGAAAACTTCTGCCTTTAGCTATCTGGCGCTTTCCTTTGGCTCTTGCCGGCAAACATCGTCGGTTGACTTTAGGTGTAGAGACAATCCTTGGCAAAATGCCACGGCTTCTTGCGGTTGTAGCACACCCCTCGCCACGGTCTGATTATTGGCGTAATGTCGTCTTTCCTAGCGGAAACAAGTCACCTCGACCGGTCGACCTCGGCTCCTCGCTCCCTGGGTCATCGGACGATCTTGTCCCTGTTAGCCGTTCCACGAGGTCGGTCGTAAGGCTTCTTACTGCGGTTGTTTTCCTTTACGTGCAAATCTCGCCCCGCACTCACGGGGGTCTCGCAGGTCACGCCTACAGCAGTCTTCTTCTTGTGGCTCCTCGCTCCTTCTACCTCGACGGCGATCTATCGGCTCTTGGAGGTTTCGGATCCTCAGCGACACCACAGGACTTACGAATGTCGAATCTCGATCCCGTTGGAATCTCTCACTCAACCATCTCTGGTCGACTCGATCACGGAATGGACTGAAATACCTGCATGACGACTTCGAACTTGGCGCATGCTCGGACCTTTGTCGAGTTGCCTTCTGCGATTGAAGAAACTCTTGCTCGCTTACCGGCTCGTGCGATTATGCGGGAAGTACTTGTCCAGAACCTTTCACGAAAAAGCTCCCAGGTCATCTCGCGACGTTCCGCTATAAATGTTTGCTTCAACTCCTTTCCACGAATACTCTGCGTCTCCTAGCGGTAAGTAGGTAGCATAGTCGACCTTCCGCGTTGTCAGGGCAATGAAAGTGCCTCGAAGATCTTCTCGATCTCTTGCATCCAAAGATCGACTTTATCTGGATTTGGCTCACCATAGAACCGATTGGATCATGCTTCTGAAGTCTGCTAATCCTCTAGCTTGACATTTCGTTACGCTTTCGTTCTTTGTTCTTTGCAAGTTCTCTTGAGTTAACGGCTGTAGTCTGTTGAGCCATCGCGTTAGGCTGTTGAGTTGCGGCGGTGATTGTTGAGCCATGGCTGCCGCCATCTCGGTCATAAGCTTGAATTGCTTTCGTTCCATGTCGGCGTTCTCGGTTGCATTTGTCGTATTCCCTCTGAGGTGGCATTAGATTCCACAAAGTTCAAAACCACAGTCGAGAATCTCGGAACAAGGATGTGTTAAAACACCTTTGCCTCGATCAAGCTTGATTCAAACAATTTTTCAAGCAATAAGTGCTTCACTTAATCAAGCGACAATCAACATATTACAACTAGGTACTGACACACATAACGAGCCACGGTGGCCGGTCAAATTCCTATGCCGCGGCTCGGTCGAGGCAACTTGTAACACCTGAGGGCAGAGATCGACATCGTATTAGGGCGGCGTATCGAGACCTCGACCAAGACCTTGTGTCGAGATCCGTGCTAAGGCCGTTTCGCAGAGGTCATTTCTGAAATTTGAGAGCCAGCGTGCTCTAGGCTCTTTGGCCGAGGAGATCGGCGTGTCGAGTTGATGAAGTCGCGTCTGGGGCGATGAGGGCGCATGTCGGTGAGGAGACGCGTTCACGAACTCGTGTTAGAACCTTATGCGCTTGCACGAGCACCTGGTCGACATCGTGTCGAGATGATACCTCGTATTCTTTGAGCGTTATTCAGCGCTATTATTATATTGTTTGTAATAATTATCTTGTCGGCTTGGCCGTTCTCGTCGCGTGTCTAGGCCGTTGGCCAAGCGAGTAGAGGGTAATTATGAGAGAGGCGATTAGGGGGGTAGATGATTGATGGGATTGGCTTCTTATAGCTGGAGTTACGATTATGCCCTTCCAACTGTATACCACGACCTATTCCCTCGGATACTCATTTCTCTTTTCTTCTTTCTTCTTCCTTCCTTCTTCTCTCGGTTTCGTTGGTTTTCTCCAAAAATCTCCATCGACGAAACCGGGAGTTCCATCGGTCTGCCTGAAGCTTTCTTCATCAATCTTGTTCATCATCATCTTCTCGACCCATATCTACTTTGTTCGACCATCACCATTGAGGTATGAAGAGCAGATTTTCTTTCTCTGTACTCTTTGTTTAGCGCTATTTCTTCTTCCATTTTTAACCAGGTTTTATGCTTCCAAATCATGTCAAATTGATGGGTTTTCTTCTTCACAATATTACCTATCTTTCTAGCAGATTAATTGGGCTTGTAAAACAAATTTCTTCCTCTGTTTTTATGCAATCGGCGGTGCCCGAAACCCCATTTTTGGTTTGTTTGATTTCTTGTTTCGTTTGTTATACGGTTGTTGTTGTTGTCGATCTATCTATTGAAGCATCGGATAACTTTTTCATGAACTTTTGATCGAAATCCTAACTTTATGTTGGAGGAAAAATATATTTCAGTTCTTGAGTTTTATATTTTACGGGTTGTGGTTAAGTTTGGGAAGAGAGCTAAGTGTATTAGAACCCATAGATCGATCTAAGTTGTGTTTGTTTTAGGAAGTCGATTCGAGATCGTGTGATTTAGAGATCGAGGTGTGCGGAAGCGAATCAGGGCGGAAGCGGCGGAATCGGATCGAAGCTATGCGTGTCGAGGTCATTGAGAAGTGTGCGATGTCGAAGTCGTTGTCGAGCTCGTTGAAGACAAGCGATGTCGAGATCGAGTAAGAGAAGTCGTTGTCGAGCTCATTTGAAGGCAGTGTGTCGAGTCGTTATCGGCGGCATTAACTTGGAGTTGATGGGGCAACTCCTAGATATCTCTAAGGCTTTATTTTATAAGTCCTTATGTAAGGCGCTTCACATTAATACTTCGTAGTATGCTAGCGTAAGGGCATTTCATATTCTCACGTGGTTATGTTATTGTGTATGGATTTTCTGATTTGTGTCGAGCTTGAAATGTTGAGATATGATTGAGTTTTTGCATGTATTTAATATGTGATTGAATATATGTCGTGAATTGTGTATTGCATGTTGAATTGCGTTTCTTAAGTATCGAGCTTGCTCTTTTATTTGACATGCGGTTGAATATCTTGTGTTTAACTCTTTGAATATCGTATCTGGCCGAATTGTTCATCAGTGGCGAGCTAGGTGAGTCGTATGGCGTTTTTGAGCCGTGACCGGATAAGCGAGGGTGCTAGGTCCCCTTTTGTTCTGGGAGATTGACTAGGCGTCGCCGCTATGGGACTGAGTTAGTATCCTAGGGAGGCGAGGATCCCAAGGCTTGGCTGGACTTTCCGACATCTGATGCAGGCGTGTGCATTAGGAAAAATTGTCAGTCGAGAGAAAATGGATTTCTGAGTTGTGTCGAGTCTAGAGTGAGATGGTCGAGTCACGTGTGGTGATTGAGATATATTATTCTTTGTTTGCTTATATCCTTTATGTCGAGCTTATCTTAAATTGTTGAGAAGTTGACCACTTTCCGTGGTGCCTTCAATCCATGGCGGTTACCAGGCGATGTCGGCGCGAGGAACGACGATAGATGATGCAGGAGGAGCTTCGGCGAGGACGAGTGGCGACTTTGTACTTATCGTGATTGATTGTTTGTTCGGCGTATTTCTTTTGATAGCGTACCTTGTTTTCTTTTGGAGTAGTATGTCGTGACGGTTTAGGCGATGTTGTTTTGTTGTTTGAGGTAGGCTGGTGGTCTTACTTTTGGAAGCGGCCCTGCGTGGGAGTCTGGGAAGTACCCCAGGGTATGATTGCTCTTTTGAAGTCGTCATTACCTTAGGTGTATTTTCTTTGCACATTTGTTACTCTGTATTTTGTATACATTATTATTTAGTGATATATATATGTATGTTATGCATGTATGTTTTATTAGAATTTAAGTCTTGTGTCTTAGTTGCACCATGTTTGAAAAATTTGTAATTACTACGATGTGCACGAGTTGGTTTATAAAAAAAAAATATATCGTATTTTTAAAAGGCCGCAAGAGTTTTGTTTTAAAACACATCTCATATAGGTTTATGTTGAGCTTGGTGTGTTGAGATCGGTAACTTTCGAGCTCGGTATATTGAGCTTCGGTAGCGGTCGAAGCAGTCGTTACCTTTGTTAGTATCAGGCTTGATTGATTACGTAGAAGTGTGCATAGGAATTTGGGTAGTCAACGTGTCCGGGTTATGTGTGTTGGGTACCTAGTTGTATATGTTGATTCTTTGTTTGATTAAGTGAAGCACTTATTGCTTGAAAAATTGTTTGAGCTGTTTCTTGATTGAAGCGGTGTGTTTTAACACATCCTTGTTACGAGATTAGCGGGGTTTTGAACTTTGTGGAATCTAATGCCACCTCGTAGGAATCTGACAATTTACTGGCCAGGAAACGTCGACATGGAGCGAGCAATTCAAGCTATGGCCAGAGATGGCGTGACCATGGCTCAACAATCATTCTTTGTAACTCAGCCAGGCTAACGCGATGGCTCAGCAGGCCAGCGGCGTTAACTTCGGCGAACTTACGGCCAGCGACAGCGGCGAGCGAAATCTTGAAGCTAGAAGGATTGGCCGACCAGGAAGCATGATCCACGAAGTTCTCACGGTGAGCCAAATCCGGATAAAGGTGATCTTTGGATGCAAGAGATCGAGAAGATCTTTTAGGCACTCCATTGCGGGACAGCGTGAAGGTCGACTATGCCACTGCTACTTCTAGGAGGCCTTGAGTATTGGTGGAGGGAGTAAAGCAAACATTTATAAGCGAGCGTCGCGAGATGACACGAGAACTTTTCGTGAAAGGTTCTTGGACAAGTACTTCCCAGATCTTGCCGCAGAGAAGGGCGAGGAATTTCTTCAAGCTGCGGCAAGCTGACTTCGGCGATGTCAGAGTATGCGGCCAAGTTCAGTCGTTGGCGAGGTATTTCAGTCCATTCGTGATCGAGTTGACCAAAGATGGTTAAGTGAGAGATTCCAGCGAGGATTGAGATTCGACATTGAAGTCGATGGTGTCGTTGAGGATTGAAATCTCGAAGTGATTGATCATTGTGTCGAGGTAGAAGGAGTGAGAACCCACAAGAAGAAGAAAGCGTTTTTAAGTGGGCCGGTGAGACCCAGTGCGAGGCGAGATTTGCCTGAAAGGAAAACAACGCGAAGAAGCCTTACGGCCAGGCCTCGGGGAAAGGGGGGCGATATCGTCAGATGACCAGGAGGCGAGTGGAGAGTCAGGCCGGTGTCGAGGTGACTTGCTGCTCGATGTGGAAAGCGGGACATTCTGCGATAGGCTGTACTCGAGAAGGAGGAGGTGTGTTTCAAGCGAAGCCGAGGGCATTTTGCCAAAGTTGTCCTATACCCAAGCTGAGCAGACTATGCTTGCGGCAAGAGCCAAAGGAAGCGTCAAGTGGCTAAAGCGAGTTTTACGCATGAGTGGCGAGAAGCGGTCGGTGAAGATCTTATCCAAGGTGAATGTGAGATCGAGGTAAATCCTTATCAGTTCTTTTTGATTCGGGTGCAACCCGTTCCTTTATTTCTTACGATTGTGTGAACCATTTGAACTTATTGTATTGCTTTACCGTTTAAATTAGTAATTCTGACCCAATTTGCTAAAACCTTAGTCACAAACTCTGCATGTCTTAATTGTGTAGTGGTTATTGAGTAGAAAGTTTGTGGTCAATTTGGTTTGTTTGCCTCTTAAGGGCCTAGATGTCATCCTCGGGATGGATTGGTTGTCACACCACCATGTCCTTTTGGGTGTGCGTAAAGCGTAATTTTCCAGGACCTTGGAGTCTCGATTATCTTCTGCGCGAGCGTATTGGAGTTTCTTTGAAAAGAAGGAACTAGGGAATACATGTATCTGGCTAGTTGAAGTTTTCGGCGGATCGGCGTGAAGAATGTTCGGTGGTGTGTGACTTTGAGGGCGTTTTCGAAGGCGTGCGGGGTTACCACCCGATGCGAGGTCGAGTTCTCCATCGACACGATTCGAGGGCAGGGCCAGATTTCAAAGCGCCCATCAGGGATGTCTCTGCCGAGATGAAAGAGTGAAGTCCCATGCTCGAACACTTGGAGTCGAAGCAATTCATGCGGCCGGCGTGTCGCAGTGGGGAGCTCGGTGTTGTTGGTTAAGAAGAAGGATGGGCGATCGAGGCGTGCGTGGACTATCGCGAGCTCGACAAGGTTACCATGAAGAAGCGGGTTATCTGTTACCACGTATTGGCGACTTGATGGATCAACCGTGGGCGGCGATCTTTTCAAGATAGACTTGAAGTCGGGCTACCATCAGTTCGCGTGAAGGAGGAAGATGTCGCCAAAGCGGCTTTCAGGACTAGATATGGTCACTACGAGTACTTGGTGATGCCGTTTGGGTGGCGAATCGCCCGGTGTGATTATGGACTACATGAGCAGGATTTTCCATTCGTTTTGGATCGATTCGTTGTAGTGTTCATCGGCGACATATTGATCTACTCGAGGAACCTAGAAGACCGCGCGAACACTTATGTGAGTCATCTGCGGATATTACGAGATAAGCGACTCTATGCCAACTTTGTCGAAGTGTGAATTTTGGCTTGAAGAGGTGAATTTTCTTGGCCACGTGATTTCCAAAAAGGGATATTTGTGGATCCAACTAAGATTGGCGGTGTTAGCATGGGAGCAGTAGAAGGCGATTCTGAGATCGAAGTTTTGTCGGCTTAGCGAGGATATTACGAAGATTCATTGAAGGTTTCTCCGAAGTGTCGGCGCCTCTTACCACGGTAGCGAGGAAGGATCAACCTTTTGCCTGGGCCAGGGAATGTGGCTTGATTTTCAAGGGTGAAGGAGCTTTTGGCGACAGGCGCTGTGCTTGATTTTGCCTCGGCCGAAGAGCCTTTGAGGTGTATTGTGATCGTCACACCAGGGGATTGGGATGCGTCTTTGATGCAACATCGGAAGGTGGTGGGTGTAGCGACCGTTTCGGACAGCTACAGAGCTCGATATCTGAGGAGCTCGAGTTCTGAGCTCAACACACCAAGCTCAACATAAACCTATATGAGATGTGTTTTAAAAACAAAACTCTTGTGCCTTTTAAAAATACGATATATATTTTTTTATAAAACCAACTTCGTGCACATCGAGTAATTCTGACTTTTGAAACATGGTGCAACTAAGACACAAGACTTAAATTCTAATAAAACATACATGCATAACATACACATATATATATCACTCGAAATAATAATGTATACAAAATCTGAGTAGCAAATGTGTAAGAAAATACACCTAAGATGCAGCTGACTTCAAAGAGTAATCATACCAGGGGGTACTTAGTGGAACTCCCCTTGTTTGCTCCAAAAGTAAGACCACCAGTCTACCTGTAGCAATAAAACAACTTTGCCCCAGCTGGTCACGACCTCGAACACAAAGAAAAACAAATGCAGTCCTCGGAAAAACAAACATCCAACAAATAAACAATCACGGCGGATAGAGTGCGTCACTCGGGTCCTCGTCGAGCTCCTCCTCGGCATCGTCTCTTGTCGAGTTCCTGCGCCCTCGACATCGCTGGGTAGTAGTCATGGATTGAAGGCACCACGGGAAAGAGTCAACTTCTCAACAATTCAAGATAAGCTCGACATAAAAATATAAGCAAGCGACAAAGTATAACATTCATAGGCGTGACTCGACCATCTCACTCTAAACTTCGACCTGACTTCGCAAATCCATTTTCTCTCGACTCGACAATTTTAGGAATGCACCGCGCCGTCTGGTATGTCGGAAAGTCGGTAAAGCCTTGGGATCCTCGCTCTCCCTAGGGCCGGTCGGCTCGAGGTCCGTGGCGTGGCGGCGTCTAGTCAATCTCAGTAAACAAAGGGGACCTAGCACCCTCGATTATCAGGGTCACGGCTCAAGCGTCATCACGACTCACCTAGCTCGCTCACTCGATGAACAATTAGCGCATCACGATATTCAAAGAGTTAAACACAAGATATTCAACGCATGTCAAATAAAGAGCAAGCTCGACATGAAGAAGCATAATTCAACATGCAATACACAATTCACGACATATATTCAATCACATATTAAATACATGCAAAAACTCAATCATATCACAACATTTATTTCGACACAAATCGGGAAAAATCCATACACAATAACATAACCACGTAGAATATGAAATGCCCTTATTTGGACTTATAAAATAAAGCCTTAGAGATATCTAGGAGTTGCCCTTACATACTTATGAAAATATTAATGTGAAAGCGCTTACTAGCATACTATAACAAGTATAAATGTGAAGCGCACGTACTATAACAAATATAAATGTAGGCGCCCTTACATACTATAACAAATATAAATGTGAAGCGCTTCGAACTCAAGTTAATCTTCGCGACCTCACGACACGGTAATTTGTCTTCTAAGAGCTCGACAACGACTTGACACGTGCGCTTCTCGATCGACCTCGACCGCGTCTGATCCTCGTTACGGATTCTGCGCTTCAGCGTCCTTGGATTCGCTTTCCGTACACCTTGATTGAAATCACTCGATCTCGGGAATCGGACTTCCTAAAACAAACACAACTTAGATCGATCCATGGGTTCTAATACATCTAGCTCTCTCTTCCCAAACTCAACCTGACCCGGAAAAATATAAAACTCAAGAACTGAAATATATTTTCCTCTAACACAAAGTTAGGGATTTCGATCAAAATTTCATGAAAAAGTTATCGATGCTTCAGCGGATAGATCGACAACAACAATAACTAGAAACAGCGAATGAAAAACAAGAAATCGAAAGCGAACCAAAAATGGAGGTTTACGAGCGCTGCCGATTGCGAGAAAAGCGAGAGAAAGAAATTTGTTTTACAAGCCCAGTGTCGGTTAAAAAGATAGGTAATATTGTGAAGAAGAAAACCCATCAATTTGACATGATTTGGAAGCATAAAGCGGTTAAAAATGGAAGAAGATTTAGCGCTAAGCGATATACGGATGAAAGAAAATACATTTCTTCATACCTCGATGGTGATGGTCGATCCAGGCGAGATATGGGTCGAAGTTGATGATGAACAAAATTGATGAAGAAAGCTTGCGAGAATCTCGATGGAACTCACGGTTTAGTCGATGGAAGATTTTAAAGAAAACAACGAAACGCAGGCGAAGGAAGGAAGAAGAAAGAAGAAAAGAGAAAGAATGAGCGTGAGGGAATCGGTCGTGGTATACATTTGGCGAGAAAGGGGTATAAGCGTAACTCCGGCTATAAGATGCCAATCCCATCAATCATCTACCCGTTAACTCGTTCCTCTCATAATTACCCTCTACTCTGTCGGTCAGCGGCAAGCCGACAATGTAATAATTACAAACAATATAATAATACTTGGCTGAATAACGTTGAAAGAATCACGGTGTCATCTCGACACGATGTCGACAAGAGTGCTCGTGCAAGCGTACAAGGTTCTAACACGAGTTCGTGAGCAGCGGTCTCCTCGGCTCGACTTGCGTCCTCATCATTTCGATGCAGCGACTTCATCGACTTCGACCGCGCGACCTCCACCATTTCGGCAGGACTAGTGCGTGGTCTCATCGGCTCGACAAATGATCTCGTGAAGCGATCTAGTCACGGGATCTCGACACAAGGTCTTGGTCGAGGTCTCGATCGTCGTCCTGTCACGATGTCGATCTCGTCCTCGGGTGTTACAATCTCTCCCTCTAAAAAAATTTAGTCCTCGAAATTGCAAATAAGATTCTTACCTCGAGAAAAGTTGAGTCTTGAGTCTTCATCTTCTCCTCGGCTCCCCAGTCGCATCTCAGTCTTACGATCCCTGACTTTGACAAGTTGAATCTCTTTGTTCATAGCTGTTTGGCTTTTCAGATCAGCGATTCTTCTGGTGGCTTCAAAGATAGGTCGTCCTTGGTTGAATCACATCAGGTTCGATGACATGAGAAGGGTCGGAAACATACTTCATGATTGTGAGGCGTGGAAGGCGTCGTGGATGTTCGACAAGAATGGTGGCAAGGCAATCGATATGCCCTTTGGACCAATCTGACGAAGAATCTGGTAAGGTCCAATGAATTTAGGGGTAAGTTTCTTGGATTTGATCGCTCGACCAACTCGGTAGTGGGGGTGACTCTAAGAAATACATGTTCTCCTTCCTCGAACTTCGAGTGGTCGGCGTCGTTGAGTGCATAACTCTTACATCGACTTTGAGATGTTCGCATCGATCTACGATCAAGCGGATCTTCTCGGTAGTCTATTTGGATCATATCTGGTCCTCTGACGATTCGCTCGCCGTCTGGTACCAACAAAGGCGTCGACATTTCCGTCCATCTGGTAGCTTCAAAGGTGCCATCCCGATACTCGCATGGAAGCTGTTGTTGTATGTGAACTCCACCAATGGTAAGGCGTCGTCCCAACTTCCTCGGTGATCTAACGTACAAGCTCGCAACAAATCTTCAGCGATTGGATCGTTCTCTCGGTCGGCCGTCGATGCTGTGGATGATATCTTAGAGCTAAGCACTGAGCTTCGGTTCCCATCGCTCCTTGCAATTCCCTCCAAAAATGAGGCGTGAACCGGATCTCGGTCGACCACGATCGAAGAGGTATTCCATGAAGTCGTACTATCTCGCGATGTAGATCTCGGTCGGCTTTTCCACGTTGTATGTCGACCTCCTTTGGCGAAATGGCGGTTTGGTCGATCGGTCGGCGATCACCCAAATCGAATCATTCTTCTTCTGCGTCTTCGGCAAACCTACAGCGAAGTCCATGGAAATCTTGTCCCATTTCCATCTTTGATGCGTCAGCGATTGTAGCATTCTGCGGTCGTTGGTGCTCCACGCCGGCTTTACGACCACGTTAAACATGAAGCTACGTGCTCGACCACTTGCTTCTTCATTCAGGACCACCAAAAATGCTTCTTGAGTCTTGATACATCTTCGTAACTCAGGGATGAATACTAAAGTTGCTCTTATGCGGCTTAAATCGAGAATCAACTTCCTCGGCTCGGATCGTTAGGCGCACGCTCGGCCATTGCACCTCGAGATGTCGTCGCTCAGGCCTGAAGTGCATCGCCTTCCACTTGCGCTATCAGCTGAATCTTCTCTTGCGAAGCTCGTCATGAACTTCTTTGGTCTCGGATCTCGTCCAACAATCATTAGAAATGGTAAGCATACCAAATCTCGGCTTTCCCGGTGAAACCGACACTCGACTTCAGTCTCGGAACTTCTCGAGCATCTCCAACTCCTTGATCATCATTACCCAGGGTTAAAGCGCTCTTCTGCTCAGCGCATGCGCTACTCGTTAGCCTTCAGGGATGGTATTCCAGCGTAAAGTCGTAGTCCTTGAAATTACGTCCATCGTTGGCGCATGTTGAGTTCTTTACGGTCGACGGTACTTCAAGCTCTTGTGATCGTTGAAAGCGATAAGAGTGCTCCGTAAAGGTAGTGCCTCCATATCTTGACGCCAAAAACTCTGCTGCTAGCTCAAGTCGTGAGTAGGGTAGTTCCTCTCGTGAATCTTAAGGTGTCTTGAAGCATCTGCGACCACCTTCGATGTTGCATCGGCCGCATCCCAATCCCTGGTGTGGCGCATCACAATACACCTCGAAGGCTCTTACGGTTGAGGCAAAATCGGCCTGGTATTTGTCGTCAAAAGCTCCTTGATCGTTGGCGGCTTCACACTCCTCGGTCAAGCAAAGGTTGATCCTTCCTCGTCGATCGTGTAAGCGCGACAATCTTCGAGAAACCTTCAATGAATCTTCGGTAATATCTGCTAAGCGACAAAACTCTGATCTCGTGTTAGTCTTGGTTGTTCCCACGCTATCACGCCTCGATCTTAGTTGGATCCTGACTATCCGCTTCTCTGGAAATCACGTGACCAAGAAAATTCACCTCTTGACCAAAATTCACACTTGACCAGGTTGGCATAGAGTTGCTTATCTCGTAATATCTGTAGTACTCGACATAGGTGTTCTGCGTGCTCTTCTCGGTTCCTCGAGTAAATCAATATGTCGTCGATGAACACTACAACTGATCCAAAAGCGAATGGAAAATCCTGTTCATGTAGTCCATAAACCGCAATTTGGCGCATTCGTCACTCAAGCGGCATCACCAAGTACTCGTAGTGACCGTATCTAGTCTGAAAATTTGTTTTGGCGACATCTTCCTCCTTCACGCGAATCGATGGTAGCGGAGCTTCAAGTCTATCTTGGAAAAGATCGCCGCTCCACGAAGTTGGTCCATCAGTCGTCAATCGTGGTAGCGGATAGCGGTTCTTCCACGGTAACCTTGTTGAGCTCGCGATAGTCCACGCATACGACCTTGATCGTCCATCCTTCTTCTTAACCAACAACCTTTGGAGCTCCCCACGGTGACACGCTCGGTCGTATGAATTGCCGACTCCAAGTGTTCGATCTGGGACTTGACTCTTTCATCTCGGCGGGAGACATCTGTATGGCGCTTTGGAAATCGGTCTGTTCCTGGAATCGGTCGATGGAGAACTTCGACCTCTCGTCTTGGTGGTAACCAGCGCGTCTTGGGAAAAAGCGTCCTCAAAGTCACACACCGCTGGAACATTCTTCACGTCGATCTGTTTGGAAAACTTAGAACTAGCTAGATACATGTATTCCCTAGTTCCTTCTTTCAAAGAAACTCCAATACGTTCGTGAAAGATAATTGGAGACTCGAGTCTGGAAAAATTACAGTTTCACGGACGCAGTCCAAAGGACATGGTGGTGTGACAACCAATCCATCCGAGGATAACATCTAAGCCCTTAAGAGGCAAACAAACCAAATTGACCACAAACTTTCTACTCTGAATAATCACTACACAATTAAGACATGCGGTGTTTGTGACTAAGGTTTTAGCATTTGGGGTTGTAACTACTAATTTAAGCGATAGCGATCCTGAGTCAAGTTCAAATGGTTCACCTGATCGGAAGAAATAAAGGAATGGGTTGCACGAATCAAGAAACGGATAAGGATTTACCCTCGATCTCACATTCACCTTGGATAAGATCATCGGCTCGTTCGACTTCCTCGCCACTCATGCGAGAAAACTACGCCTTTAGCCATAGCGCTTTCCTTTGGCTCTTTGCCAAGCATAGTCGGTTCGACTTTAGGTGTAGGACAATCCTTAGCAAAATGCCTGGCTTCTTGCGGTTGAAACACACCTCCTCCTTACGAGTCTGATTACTCGCGTAATGTCGGCTTTCCACATCGGTAGCAAATCACCTCGACCTTTGGTCGACCTCCGCTCCTCGGTACTTGGGTCATCGGACGATCTTGTCCCTGTTGTTGTTCCACGAGGTCGGTCGTAAGGCCTCTTCTGCGGTGGTTTCCGCTTTACGTGCAAATCTACGCCCCGCACTACGGGAGTCTCAGGTCGCCCACAATAATCTTCTTCTTGTGGCTCCTCGCTCCTTCTACCTCGACACATCGATCAATCGGCTCTTGGAGATTTACGATCCTCAGCGACACCCGACTTACGAATGTCGAATCTCGATCCCGTTGGAATCTCTCACTCAACCATCTCTGGTGTTCGGTCACGAAATGGTGAAATACCTCGTAGCGATTGAACTTGGCGCATACTCGGACCTTTGTCGAGTTGCCTTCTTTGCGATTGAAGAAATTCCTGCTCCTTCTCGGCTCGTGCGATGTCAGGAAGTACTTGTCCAAAAACCTTTCACGAAAAAGCTCCCGAGGTCATCTCGCGATGTTACGCTATAAGCGTTGCTTCACTCCTCTCCACGATACTCTGCGTCTCTAGCGGTAAGTAGGTGGCATAGTCGACCTTCACGTTGTCAGAGACAATGAAGTGCCTCAAAGATCTTCTCGATCTCTTGCATCCAAAGATCGGCTTTATCCGGTTGGCTCATAGTAGAACCGGTGGATCATGCTTCTGAAGTCGGCGATCCTCTCGCTTGACATTCGATTACGCTTTCGTTCTTTGTTCTTTGCAAGTTCTGGCGAGTTAACATTGCCGTCTGTTGAGCCATCGCGTTAACTGTTGAGTTGCGGCGGTGATTGTTGAGCCATGGCTGCCGCCATCTCGGTCGTAAGCTTGAATAGCTCGTTCCATGTCGGCGTTCTCGGTTGCGGATGTCGTATTCCTCACGAGGTGGCATTAGATTCCACAAAGTTCAAAACCTGTCGAATCTCACAACAAGGATGTGTTAAAACACCTTTGCTTCAATCAAGAAGCAGTTCAAACAATTTCTCAAGCAATAAGTGCTTCACTTAATCAAGCGACAATCAACATAATACAACTAGGTACCCAACACACATAACGAGCATAGTGACCGGTCAAATTCCTATGCACGGCTCGGTCGAGCGAAGCTGCTCACGATACCAGCGATGTAACGACCGTTTAGGACCGCTACAGAGCTCGATATCTGAGAGCTCGAGTTCTGAAAGCTCAACACACCAAGCTCAACATAAACCTATATGAGATGTGTTTTAAAAACAAAACTCTTGTGCCTTTTAAAAATACGATATATTTTTTTATAAAACCAACTTCGTGCACATCGGAGTAATTCTGACTTTTGAAACATGGTGCAACTAAGACACAAGACTTAAATTCTAATAAAACATACATGCATAACATACACATATATATATCACTCGAAATAATAATGTATACAAAATCTGAGTAGCAAATGTGCAAAGAAAATACACCTAAGATGCAGCGACTTCAAAGAGTAATCATACCACAGGGGTACTTAGTGCGAACTCCCACCTTGTTGCTCCAAAAGTAAGACCACCCGGTCTACCTGTAGCAACAAAACAACCTTTGCCCAAGCTGGTCACGACCTCGAACACAAAGAAAAAGCAAATGCAGTCCTCGGAAAAACAAACATCCAACAAATAAACAATCCACGGCGGATAGAGTGCGTCACTCGGGTCCTCGTCGAGCTCCTCCTCGGCATCGTCTCTTGTCGAGTTCCTGCGCCCTCGACATCGCTGGGTAGCCGTCATGGATTGAAGGCACCACGGAAAGGGTCGACTTCTCAACAATTCAAGATAAGCTCGACATAAAAATATAAGCAAGCGACAAAGTATAACATTCACAAGCGTGACTCGACCATCTCACTCTAAACTTCGACACAACTTCGCAAATCCATTTTCTCTCGACTCGACAATTTTCCGGAATGCACCGCAGCCGTCTGCGTATGTCGGAAAGTCAGCGAAGCCTTGGGATCCTCGCTCTCCCTAGGGCGGTCAACTTCGAGGTCCCGTGGCGTGGCGGCGTCTAGTCAATCTCCGTAAACAAAGGGGACCTAGCACCCTCGATTATCAGGGTCACGGCTCAAAAGCGTCATCACGACTCACCTAGCTCGCTCACTCGATGAACAATTAAGCGCATCACGATATTCAAAGAGTTAAACACAAGATATTCAACCGCATGTCAAATAAAGAGCAAGCTCGACATGAAGAAGCATAATTCAACATGCAATACACAATTCACGACATATATTCAATCACATATTAAATACATGCAAAAACTCAATCATATCACAACATTTCATTTCGACACAAATCAGAAAATCCATACACAATAACATAACCACGTAGAATATGAAATGCCCTTATGCTAGCATACTACGAAAATATTAATGTGAAGCGCCCTTACATAAAGACTTATAAAATAAAACCTCAGAGATATCTAGGAGTTGCCGCTACAGAACTCCAAGTTAATCTTTGCTCGAGCGACCTCGACAATTTGTCTTCAAAGAGCTTCGACAGCGACTTCTCTTACTCGATCTCGACACGGTGTCTTCAGCTCGACCCGACCGCGTACACTTCTCGGTCGACCTCGACACGTCACGATCCTCGATGGATTCTGCGGCGTCCTTGGATTCGCTTTCCGTACACCTTGATTGAAATCACTTTCGATCTCGGGAATCGGACTTCCTAAAACAAACACAACTTAGATCGATCTATGGGTTCTAATACATCTAGCTCTCTCTTCCCCAAACTCAACCTGACCCAGGAAAAATATAAAACTCAAGAAGCTGAAATATATTTTCCTCTAACACAAAGTTAGGGATTTCGATCAAAATTTCATGAAAAAGTTATCGATGCTTCAGCGGATAGATCGACAACAACAATAACGAAACAGCGAATGAAAAACAAGAAATCAAAGCGAACCAAAAATGGAGGTTTACGGGCGCTGGGTGCGAAAAATCGAGAGGAAGAAATTTGTTTTACAAGCCCAGTGTCGGTTAAAAAGATAGGTAATATTGTGAAGAAGAAAACCCATCAATTTGACATGATTTGGAAGCATAAAGCGGTTAAAAATGGAAGAAGAATTAGCGCTAAGCGATATACAGATGAAGAAAAATCTGTTCTTCATACCTCAATGGTGATGGTCGATCAGGCGAGATATGGGTCGAGAAGTTGATGATGAACAAAATTGATGAAGAAAGCTTGCGAGAATCTCGATGGAACTCACGGTTTAGTCGATGGAGATTTTGAAGAAAACAACGAAACACAGGCGAGAAGGAAGGAAGAAGAAAGAAGAAAAAGAGAAATGAGTGTTTGAGGAATCGATCGTGGTATAATTTGGCGAGAAGGGGGTATAAGCGTAACTCCGGCTATAAGATGCCAATCCCATCAATCATCTGCCCGTTAACTCGTTCCTCTCATAATTACCCTCTACTCTGTCGGTCAGCGGCAAGCGAGCAATGTAATAATTACAAACAATATAATAATACTTGAATAACGTTCGAAAGAATACAGGTGTCATCTCGACACGATGTCGACAAGAGTGCTCGTGCAAGCGTACAAGGTTCTAACACGAGTTCGTGAGCGCGGTCTCCTCGGCTCGACTTGCGTCCTCATCGGCTCGATGCAGCGACTTCATCAACTTCGACACGCGACCTCCTCGGCTCGGCTGACTAGTGCGTGGTCTCATCGGCTCGACAAATGATCTCGGCAAGCGATCTAGTCACGGGATCTCGACACAAGGTCTTGGTCGAGGTCTCCGATCGTCGTCTGTCACGATGTCGATCTCGTCCTCGGGTGTTACAATCTCTCCCTCTAAAAAATTTAGTCCTCGAAATTGCAAATAAGATTCTTACCTCGAGAAAAGTTCGAGTCTTGAGTCTTCATCTTCTCCTCCGGCTCCCAGTCGCATCTCGTCTTACGATCCCACAACTTTGACAAGTTGAATCTCTTTGTTCATATTTGTTTGGCTTCCAGATCAGCGATTCTTCTTTGGTAATGCTTGAAAGATAAGTCGTCCTTGGTTGAATCACATCAGGTTCGATGACATGAGAAGGGTCGGAAACATACTTCCGTAATTGTGAGGCGTGGAAGGCGTCGTGGATGTTCGACAAGAATGGTGGTAAGGCAATCGATATGCCCTTTGGACCAATCTGACGAAGAATGCGGTAAGGTCAATGAATTTAGGGGTAAGTTTCTTGGATTTGATCGCTCGACCAACTCCGGTAGTGGGGGTGACTCTAAGAAATACATGTTCTCCTTCCTCGAACTCGAGTGGTCGGCGTCGTTAGTGCGCATAACTCTTACATCGACTTTGAGATGTTCGCATCCGATCTACGATCAAGCGGATCTTCTCGGTAGTCTGTTTGGATCATATCACGGTCCTCTGACGGTTCGCTCGCCGATCTGGTACCAACAAAAGGCGTCGACATTTCGATCCATCTGGCGCTTCAAAGGTGCCATCCCGATACTCGCATGGAAGCTGTTGTTGTAGGTGAACTCCACGAATGGTAAGGCGTCGTCCCGACTTCCTCGGTGATCTAACGTCTGAGCTTCGCAACAAATCTTCAAGCGATTGGATCGTTCTCTCGGTCGGCCGTCGATCTGTGGATGATATCTTGAGAGCTAAGCTGAGCTTCGGTTCCCATCGCTCCTTGCAATTCCCTCCAAAAATGAGGCGTGAACCGGATCTCGGTCGACCACGATCGAAGAGGGTATTCCATGAAGTCGTACTATCTCGCGATGTAGATCTCGGTCGGCTTTTCCACGTTGTATGTCGACCTCGCGGCAAGAAATGGCGATTTGGTCGATCGGTCGGCGATCACCCAAATCGAATCATTCTTCTTCTGCGTCTTCGGCAAACCTACAGCGAAGTCCATGGAAATCTTGTCCCGTTTCCATCTTTGATGCGTCAGCGATTGTAGCATTCTGCGGTCGTTGGTGCTCCACGCCGGCTTTACGACACGTTAAACATGAAGCTACGTGCTCGGCCACTTGCTTCTTCATTCAGGACCACCAAAAATGCTTCTTCAAGTCTTGATACATCTTCGTAACTCAGGGATGAATACTAAAGTTGCTCTTATGCGCTTAAATCGAGAATCAACTTCCTCGGCTCGGATCGTTAGATGCGCACGCTCGGCCATTGCACCTCAAGATGTCGTCGCTCAGGCCTGAAGTGCATCGCCTTCCACTTGCGCTATCAACTGAGATCTTCTCTTGCGAAGCTCGTCATGAACTTGCTTTGGTCTCGGATCTCGTCCAACAATCTGTTAGAAATGGTAAGCATACCAAATCTCGGCTTCCGGTGAAACCGACACTCGACTTCAAGTCTCGGAACTTCTCGAGCATCTCCAACTCCTTGATCATCATTCTGGGGGTTAAGCGCTCTTCTGCTCAGCGCATCTGCTACTCGTTAGCCTTCAGGGATGGTATTCCAGCGTAAAGTCGTAGTCCTTGAGAAATTACGTCCATCTGCGTTGGCGCATGTTGAGTTCTTTACGGTCGAGCGGTGCTTCAAGCTCTTGTGATCGTTGAAAGCGATGAAGTGCTCCGTAAAGGTAGTGCCTCCATATCTTGAGCGCAAAAACTCTGCTTTGCTAGCTCAGTCGTGAGTAGGGTAGTTCTCTCGTGAATCTTAAGGTGTCTTGAAGCATCTGCGACCACGCCAGATGTTGCATCGGCCGCATCCCGATCCCTGGTGTGGCGCATCACAATACACCTCGAAGGCTCTTACGGTTGAGGCAAAATCGGCCTGGTATTTGTCGTCAAAAGCTCGCTTGATCGTTGGCGGCTTCACACTCCTCGGTCAAGCAAAGGTTGATCCTTCCTCGTCGATCGTGTAAAGCGCGACAATCTTGAGAAACCTTGAATGAATCTTCGGTAATATCACGCTAAGCCGACAAAACTCTGATCTCGGTAACCGTCTTGGTTTGTTCCCATGCTATCAGCCTCAATCTTAGTTGGATCCGGTATCCGCCTTTGGAAATCACGTGACCAAGAAAATTCACCTCTTGACCAAAATTCACACTTGACCAGGTTGGCATAGAGTTGCTTATCTCGTAATATCTGTAGTACTCGACATAGGTGTTCTGCGTGCTCTTCTCGGTTCCTCGAGTAAATCAATATGTCGTCGATGAACACTACTGAACTGATCCAAAAGCGAATGGAAAATCCTGTTCATGTAGTCCATAAACACGGTGGCGCATTCGTCGCTCAAGCGGCATCACCAAGTACTCGTAGTGACCGTATCTAGTCTGAAAGCTGTTTTGGCGACATCTTCCTCCTTCACGCGAATCGATGGTAGCGGGCTTCAAGTCTATCTTGGAAAGATCGCGCTCCACGAAGTTGGTCCATCAGTCGTCGTCGTGGTAACGGATAGCGGTTCTTCCACGGTAACCTTGTTGAGCTCGCGATAGTCCACGCCGGCCTTGATCGTCCATCCTTCTTCTTAACCAACAACCTTTGGAGCTCCCCACGGTGACACGGCTCGGTCGTATGGTGCCGACTCCAAGTGTTCGATCTGGGACTTGACTCTTTCATCTCGGCGGGAGACATCTGTATGGCGCTTTGGAAATCGGTCTGTTCACGGAATCGGTCGATGGAGAACTTCGACCTCGTCTTGGTGGTAATCTGGCGCGTCTTGGGAAAAAGCGTCCTCAAAGTCACACACACCTTTGGAACATTCTTCACGTCGATCTGTTTGGAAAACTTAGAACTAGCTAGATACATGTATTCCCTAGTTCCTTCTTTCAAAGAAACTCCAATCGTTCGAGAAAGATAATTGGAGACTCAAGGTCTGGAAAAATTACGGTTTCTGACGCAGTCCAAAGGACATGGTGGTGTGACAACGAATCCATCCAGGATAACATCTAAGCCCTTAAGAGGCAAACAAACCAAATTGACCACAAACTTTCTACTACGAATAATCACTACACAATTAAGACATGCGGTGTTTGTGACTAAGGTTTTAGCGGTGGGGTTGTAACTACTAATTTAAGCGGTAGCGATCACGCAGTCAAGTTCAAATGGTTCACACAATCGAGAAGAAATAAAGGAATGGGTTGCACGAATCAAAAAACGGATAAGGATTTACCCTCGATCTCACATTCACCTTGGATAAGATCATCGGCTCGTTCGACTTCCTCGCCACTCATGCGAGAAAACTACGCCTTTAGCCATGGCGCTTTCCTTTGGCTCTTGCGCCAAGCATAGTCGGTTGACTTTAGGTGTAGGACAATCCTTAGCAAAATGCCACGGCTTCTTGCGGTTGAAACACACCTCCTCCTTACGAGTCTGATTACTCGCGTAATGTCCGACTTTCCACATCGGTAGCAAATCACCTCGACAGTGCGACCTCCACTCCTCGGTACTTGGGTCATCGGACGATCTTGTCCTGTTGTTGTTGTTCCCACGAGGTCGGTCGTAAGGCCTCTTCTGCGGTGGTTTCCCTTTACGTGCAAATCTACTGCCCGCACTCTGAGGTCTCAGGTCCGCCCACAATAATCTTCTTCTTGTGGCTCCTCACTCCTTCTACCTCGACACATCGATCAATCGACTCTTGGAGATTTCGGATCCTCAGCGACACTCTTGACTTACGAATGTCGAATCTCGATCCCGTTGGAATCTCTCACTCGACCATCTACGGTCGACTTTCGGTCACGAAATGGACTGAAATACCTGCGCCAGCGATTCGAACTTGGCGCATACTCGGACAGTCGAGTTGCCTTCTTTGCGATTGAAGAAATTCCTGCTCCTTCTCGGCTCGTGCGATGTCAGGAAGTACTTGTCCAAGAACCTTTCACGAAAAAGCTCCCAGGTCATCTCGCGATGTTACGCTATAAGCGTTGCTTCACTCCTCTCCACGATACTCTGCGTCTCTAGCGGTAAGTAGGTGGCATAGTCGACCTTCCGCGTTGTCAGAGACGTGAAGTGCCTCAAAGATCTTCTCGATCTCTTGCATCCAAAGATCAGCTTTATCCGGTTGGCTCATAGTAGAACCCGATTGGATCATGCTTCTGAAGTCGCGATCCTCTCGCTTGACATTCGTTACGCTCGTTCTTTGTTCTTTGCGAGTTCTCGAGTTAACGGCTTGCCGTCTGTTGAGCCATCGCGTTAACTGTTGAGTTGCGGCGGTGATTGTTGAGCCATGGCTGCCGCCATCTCGGTCATAGCTTGAATAGCTCGTTCCATGTCGGCGTTCTCGGTTTGCGGATGTCGTATTCCTCTGGTGGCATTAGATTCCACAAAGTTCAAAACCTGTCGAATCTCACAACAAGGATGTGTTAAAACACCTTTGCTTCAATCAAGCTTGATTCAAACAATTTCTCAAGCAATAAGTGCTTCACTTAATCAAGCGACAATCAACATAATACAACTAGGTACCCGACACACATAACGACATAGTGACCGGTCAAATTCCTATGCACGGCTCGGTCGAGCCGAAGCGCTCACGATACCAACGATGTAACGACCGTTTAGGACGCTCTGAGCTCGATATCACGAGCTCGAGTTCACGAGCTCAACACACCAAGCTCAACATAAACCTATATGAGATGTGTTTTAAAAACAAAACTCTTGTGCCTTTTAAAAATACGATATATTTTTTTATAAAACCAACTCGTGCACATCGGAGTAATTCTGACTTTTGAAACATGGTGCAACTAAGACACAAGACTTAAATTCTAATAAAACATACATGCATAACATACACATATATATATCACTCGAAATAATAATGTATACAAAATCTGAGTAGCAAATGTGTAAAGAAAATACACCTAGGTGCAGCTGACTTCAAAGAGTAATCATACCACAGGGTACTTAAATGCGAACTCCCACGCTTTGCTCCAAAAGTAAGACCACCAGTCTACCAACAGCAACAAAACAACCTTTGCCCAGCTGGTCACGACCTCGAACACAAAAAGAAAAGCAAATGCAGTCCTCGGAAAAACAAACATCCAACAAATAAACAATCCACGACGGATAGAGTGCGTCACTCGGGTCCTCGTCGAGCTCCTCCTCGGCATCGTCTCTTTGTCGAGTTACTGCGCCCTCGACATCGCTGGGTAGCAGTCATGGATTGAAGGCACCACGGGAAAGGTCGACTTCTCAACAATTCAAGATAAGCTCGACATAAAAATATAAGCAAGCGACAAAGTATAACATTCATAGGCGTGACTCGACCATCTCACTCTAAACTTCGACCTGACTTCGCAAATCCATTTTCTCTCGACTCGACAATTTTCCGGAATGCACCGCCGTGCCGTATGTCGGAAAGTCGGTAAAGCCTTGGGATCTCGCTCTCCCTAGGGCCGATCAACTCGAGGTCCCGTGGCGTGGCGGCGTCTAGTCAATCTCAGTAAACAAAGGGGACCTAGCACCCTCGATTATCAGGGTCACGGCTCAAAGCGTCATCACGACTCACCTGGCTCGCTCGCTCGATGAACAATTAGCATCACGATATTCAAAGAGTTAAACACAAGATATTCAACCGCATGTCAAATAAAGAGCAAGCTCGACATGAAGAAAGCATAATTCAACATGCAATACACAATTCCACGACATATATTCAATCACATATTAAATACATGCAAAAACTTCGATCATATCACAACATTTATTTCGACACAAATCGGAAAATCCATACACAATAACATAACCACGTAGAATATGAAATGCCCTTATGCTAGCATACTACGAAAGTATTAATGTGAAGCGCCGCTAAGGACTTATAAAATAAAGCCTTAGAGATATCTAGGAGTTGCCACTTACGAACTCCAAGTTAATCTTTGCTCGACAACGACCTCGACAATTTGTCTTCAAAGAGCTCGACAGCGACTTCGATCTCGACGTGCAGCTTCTCGGTCGACCTCGACACGTCTGATCCTCGATCTGGATTCTGCTTTGCTAGCGTCCTTGGATTAGCTTTCCGTACACCTTGATTGAAATCACTCGATCTCGGGAATCGGACTTCCTAAAACAAACACAACTTAGATCGATCTATGGGTTCTAATACATCTAGCTCTCTCTTCCCCAAACTCAACCTGACCAGGAAAAATATAAAACTCAAGAAGCTGAAATATATTTTTCCTCTAACACAAAGTTAGGGATTTCGATCAAAATTTCATGAAAAAGTTATCGATGCTTCAGCGGATAGATCGACAACAACAATAACGAAGCAACGAATGAAAAACAAGAAATCGAAGCGAACCAAAAATGGAGGTTTACGGCCTTTGCGATTGCGAAATCGAGAGAAAGAAATTTGTTTTACAAGCCCAGTGTCGGTTAGAAAGATAGGTAATATTGTGAAGAAGAAAACCCATCAATTTGACATGATTTGGAAGCATAAAGCGGTTAAAAATGGAAGAAGAATTAGCGCTAAGCGATGTACGAAGAAGATAAAAATCTGTTCTTCATACCTCAGCGGTGATGGTCGATCGGCCAGGCGAGATATGGGTCGAGAAGTTGATGATGAACAAAATTGATGAAGAAAGCATGCGAGAATCTCGATGGAACTCACGGTTTAAATCGATGGAAGTTTTGAAGAAAACAACGAAACGAGGCGAAGGAAGGAAGAAGAAAGAAGAAAAGAGAAATGAGTGTTTGAGGGAATCGGTCGTGAATACGGTGGAAGGGCATAATCGTAACTCCAGCTATAAGATGCCAATCCCATCAATCATCTACCCGTTAACTCGTTCCTCTCATAATTACCCTCTACTCTGTCGGTCAACGGCAAGCCGAGCAATGTAATAATTACAAACAATATAATAATACTTGTTTGAATAACGTTCGAAAGAATCACGGTGTCATCTCGACACGATGTCGACAAGAGTGCTCGTGCAAGCGTGCAAGGTTCTAACACGAGTTCGTGAGCAGCGGTCTCCTCGGCTCGACTTGCGTCCTCATCGGCTCGATGCAGCGACTTCATCAACTTCGACCGCGACCTCCTCGGCTCGGCTGACTAGTGCCGCGTGGTCTCATCGGCTCGACAAATGATCTCGGCAAGCGATCTAGTCACGGGATCTCGACACAAGGTCTTGGTCGAGGTCTCGATCGTCGTCCTATACGATGTCGATCTCGTCCTCGGGTGTTACACATGTCAAAAGGAAAACAAGTAAAGGCATCTTTCAAATCTAAAAATATTGTTTCTCTGCCAAGCCTTTACAACTTTTACATATGGATTTATTTGGCCTTCTAGAACTAAAAGCTTTGGTGGCAATTACTATGCTCTTGTTATTGTGGGCGACTATTCTCGCTATACATGGACTTTATTTATTTCTCACAAAAATGATGCTTTTAATGCTTTTGAAAACTTGCAAAGGTTATACAAAATGAGAAGGGACTTAACATTGCTTCCATTCGAAGTGATCATGGTGGGAATTTGAGAATGAAGCATTTGAAGCATTTTGCCTGAAAATGGCATCGATCACAACTTTTACGCTCCAAGGACACCGCAACAAAATGGAGTGGTTGAAAGGAAAAATCGGTCTCTTGAAGAGCTAGCGAGGGCGATGCTCGATGAGACTAACCTTCCTAAGTACTTTTGAAGCGGGCAGTGAACACCAGCTTGCTATGTGATGAATCGAGTTCTTATAAGGCCAATCCTTAAGCAAACACCGTATGAACTCTACAAAGGAAGGAAGCCCAACATTTCCCACCTTCACGTTTTGGATGCAAGTGTTTTATCTAAACAATGGTAAGAATAACCTTGGTAAATTTGATGCTAAAGGATGAAGAGTTTATTTCTTGGATATTCCACTTCTAGTAAAGCTTTTGAATTTTTAATAAAAAGAACTTGGGTGTTGAAGAATGTGCATGTTTTTTGATGAATCTAACCCCAAATCTTGATAGAAGAAAGTGTTGATGATCTTGCGAAGTATTTGGAGATACCTATTTAGAGGAACAAGAGAGATCAAAAGTTCAAAAGGAGGATCAAGAGTCCTTGCCTCGACCCTCTCAAGAACTCTCTCACTCAAATCTTCCAAAGGAATGGAGAGTCTCAAGAACCATCCTCTTGACAACATAATAGGTGATATCTCAAAGGGAGTAGCGACTAAAACTCTCTTAATCATGCATGTCATCATATGGCCTTTGTCTCTCAAATTGAACCAAATGGCGTCAATGAAGCCATCTTTGATGAGCATTGGACCTTTGCTATGCAAGAGGAATTAAATCAATTTGAGAGAAATGATGTTTGGGAACTTGTCCCTAGGCCTAAAGATCACCTAGTCATTGGGACCAAATGGGTCTTCATAACAAGCTTGATGAAAGCGGTATCATTGTTAGAAATAAAGCTAGACTTGTTGCAAAGGCTATAATCAACAAGAGGGCATAGATTTCGATGAAACCTATGCACCATTAACTAGATTAAAGCTATTCGCATGCTTCTAGCATTTGCATGCATCATGGATTTCAAACTTTTTCAAATGGATGTTAAAAGTGCATTTCTTAATGGCTTTATTCAAGAAGAAGTATATGTTGATCAACACTCCCGGTTTTGAAAATTTTGAATTTCCAAATCATGTTTTCAAATTGAAAAAGGCTTTATATGGTTTAAAACAAGCTCAGGAAGCTTGAGTGCGAGAAGGATTGAGCAAATATTTACTTGAAAAAGGTTTTGAAAGAGGAAAAGTTGATACCACTCTTTTCATTAAACACAAAAATCATGACATTTTACTTGTTCAAATTTATGTCGATGATATAATATTTGGTGCTACTAATGAATCCTTGTGTAAGGAATTTTACGATATCATGCAAAGTGAATTTGAAATGTCAATGATGGGAGAGCTCAACTACTTCCTTGGTCTTCAAATCAAACAAACAAAAAGAAGGAATTTTTATAAATCAATCCAAATATTGCAAGGAGTTGCTTAAAAGATTTGGAATGAGCAACGCCAAAGAAATCTCAACTCCATGAGCACATCATGCTATCTTGACAAAGATGAAGGTGGTAAGTCGGTCGAAGTAAGTAAGTATAGAGGTATGATAGGATCTCTTCTGCATCTCTCCTTCTTTAGATCGTCAGGATATTATGTCTAGTGTTTGTATGTGTGCACGTTTTCAAGCTAGTCCTAAGGAATCACATCTCTTAGCGGTAAAGCGCATTATGAGATATCTCAGCACACAAACTATGGGTTTATGGTACCCCAAAGGTCTTGTTGCACACTTATTGGGTACTCGGATTCTGATTTTGCGGGTTGCAAAATGGACCGAAAAAGCACTAGTGGGACATGTCACTTACTTGGGAATGCCTTGGTCTCGTGGCATAGTAAGAAACAAGCCGGTGTGGCTTTGTCCCTTCCCGAAGCGGAATATGTTGCTGGCGGCGGTTGTTGTGCACAAATTATTTGGATGAAACAACAGTTGAATGATTATGGGATTAATCTGAAAAGCTGTTTCCAATTAAAATCTTGCGACAATACTAGTGCCATAAACCTCCACGAAAAACCCGGTTTATCACTCCAGGACCAAACACATAGAAATTAGGCACCATTTGTTAGAGATCATGTTCAAAAAGGAGATTGTGTGATTGAGTTTGTGGAAACATCTAAACAACTTGTAGATATTTTTACTAAACCTTTGCCTAAAAAGCTTCTTTTTATAAGAGCAGGAGTTAGGAATTTTAGACCAATCATGCATTGGTATTTGTGTGATTTCATTTTCTTTTTGAATACATTCTACCTTGGGCGTTTGAGTGTGCTAACGAGTTTATGCAGGTCTTTTCCCCTTCCATTTTCTTTAAATGCGGAATAATGAGTGGGTAGCGCATTTGTCTTATGCAACTAGCTAATCATGTCAACCCGGCTCAAATGTCACACACGAAGCTTGGTATCACGTAACTATCAAAATATGCTTGTTTAATCCTGAATATATGCCTTGCTTTATTTGTCTTTCCCACTTTTTGATGTTGCCAAAGGGGAGAGTTACATGAATGCATGATTGAGGGAGAGTGATCTTTTAAGTATTGCTATTGTGAGGGGAGTTTTTCTAAATATTGTGCTTAAACTACGATATCTTTTATTGAAAAACCATGCTTATATCTCATTGCTATATCATGATTATATTTTACTAAATTCCCTCCATGAGATGTTTGTCATCATCAAAAAGAATGCAGTGAATACATGCCTTGTGAGGATGATTTTGATGATTGACAAAGGAGCTTTGCAAATAGTCAACCGTTCAAAAAGTGGAAAAGAATACCAAGGCAGCGTATCAAGAATGATAGTTTCTCAAGTCTTTGGGTTTTGGGTATTTATTTATCTTTATTAAGACAATTTGTAAGTAGTAATAAAAAGCTCTCAATTAAAATTAAATCACACACGCACAAAATATTTTGACATGCATATCTCGTGTCGGATGTCATTTGAGGAAGTCGGATGTCGAGCTCTGAGAAATCGGACGTCGGTGAGGAGGAAGTCGGATGTTGAGCTACGAGGAAGTCGTATGTCGAGGCGAGGAGGAGGTCGCGTGTCAAGCTTATGGTCGCGTCTGCAGGAGTCGGCGTGGCGGTGATGATCAGTGTCGGTGATGGTCGGCGTCTGGGAGTCTCGTGTCGGTGATGGTCGCGTCTTAGAGCTATGAGGCCGAGCTGATGAGGAGGTCGTATCTGGCGTGTCTGAGAGTCGTGTCTTGGTGTGTCGAGTCGTCTGTCGGTGTGTGGCGAGTCGTCTGTAGGTGTCTTGAGTCGTCTGCCGAGCTGTCTTGAAGGTCGTATCTTGGCCGTCTCAGTGTTTTCAATTCTTTCATGTTCAGCATAGCGGACAAATTCCAACGGACAAATCGGCGCCAGCGGACAAATCTTTTTAAATCTTTGCAGCGACAAATCCTTTTAATAATCATCACCCAGCGGTCAAATCTTCAGCGGACATTTTTTTTTAAGTCGTGAGGCGGCTCCTCGGTCGGTCTATAAATAAACTGTATTGTGCTCTTTCTTATAACACAACAATAACGGCCACTTGATGCTTAATTTTTGTGCCAAAAGCTCTGTCAAATATTTTCATCACTCACACTTATTTGAGCACAATTTTACGAGTCTTTTTATTCTACAAAATTTGAGTTGTATTATTTGACCTTGATTTGTTATATCTGCACTATTGAGTGTATCTTTTAAATCTCATTTATTTGTGAAAATCATTTATTTTTGGTAAGAATCCCAAGGTGTTCATAGAGAGGTGATATCTCTTGAGCGTATTGCTCTAGTTTAGAGTTGTAAAGGTTTCTAGCTGAACTTTGATTTAAAAGCTAGTGTCTTAGTGAAAAATCCATAGTGGTTTGCTTTGGGGACGGGGCGTGAGGCCACAGGGGTGTTAGGTGGCGAACTGTATAATTTGTTGTGTGCTTTTTACTCCTTATCTCTCTACTTTTGATCAATTAAATTTACGTGCTTTATTTTATTGTTATTTCTATCTTACTCTTCACTTTATTTTTACCTCGTTTGCAATTTATCCTTCAAGTGATTTATCTATTTCACATTAATATTCCATGACTCATAATTAGCACTTATTTCTCCAAAAGTTTTTGAAAGCACAGTTCACACACAATTCACCCCCTCTTGTGTTTGGAGTCACTTGTCAGCAGTGAATTCATTTATCAAGAAGTATGTTCAACACAAAGATAGCCTTGTAGAATTTTTGCATAATTTTGAGAGAGGCGATGAAAGTCTGAGACACAGCAATTGATATCACGATTTTAAATCGTTTTACTATGAACTGCGTTGACAAGCTGCCTTTGCGAGGATTGAGCTTGAGGCTTCAGGATATTTACCAATAAAAAGTTTAAAGAAGTGAAAAAGGCTATAGAAGATGCAGCTGCTTTAAAAGTTATTGAGCGGAATGAGGTTGGTAACCTTTGTCACGTTAAGGATCAATAGATCTTTGCGACAATGATTGAGTTTTGGTTTCTCTTGACAAGGTGGAAAACAAATTTACGTGTATTTGTAGATGCTTTGAGCGTAGAGGACTTCCATGTTCTCACATTATTTGTTCAATGAAGTATGAGGACATGGATAAGTTTCAGTTATGCGATTTGCAAAGGTGACTAAATCGGCAAAGAATGATTGCTTCACATCAATTGCCTCCCAACAAGGTGAAGCTGAACACATGGCCAGGTTCCATCGAGGGGCACTTTTATGCAGGCCTTTAGTGCTTTATGGGAAGTTTGTTGTGAAGGTTCAGGTGATTATAAAGAGGCTTACATCGGCCTTATATGGCTTGGGCAATGTATAGTTGAAGTTCTGAACCCTGACAGAGCGGGTGCAAACAAAAGTGTTTGCTAAACGATAAAGCGAGGAAAGCGCGGTGCTCGACATCGAAATAGAGAATTCCTCCCTTTTTGGTTAGCCAAGATAAAGGCGAATAAGCTGGAATTATTAGGTCATGAACAATGCTCAGATTAAGCGGGGGTGTCATATAGAGATGGAGTCCTCTGGGCTGACCAAAGGAAGGCGGTGATGCCCGACCACGTCAGCGAGTAGGAGTTCACAACCCCATGGAAAGACAAAAGTATTGGAAGTAACGGACCAATAGCGAAGAAGCCAAAGATCAAACCTATGTTAAGATGAATATCTTTAGCCAAGAACATAATAATGTCGTAAAGGCCCATCCTTTTCCATTCTTCACCGCCCATTTGCGACCACCGTGCGTGCCGGTCGAATGCTGCCGTTGTGCATAGCCAAGTCTGATTTCAAGCTGGACACTTTTTGATGGTAAATCAATAACAAACAATCGGTAAACCATACAGGTCTGGAGACAAGTATTCTTGGATAAACATGGCCCCGCCTCGAAGGTCAATGGAAGGCCTCAAGGTGAGCGAATCCTGAATCGGGAAGAGGGGAGGTAGGATCCCATCAGTGGGTCGGGCCATTTCTTGAGGCGAAGATAAATCGGTTCGTGAAGAAGAAGATGCCTCAAGGAGTCATCTCCCCATGCATTTGTGCTCATGGTTTTGGGAATCAGAAACAGAAGACATGGTTGCAGAAAAGGGTAAATGCAGAAACAAAGATTAGGGTTCAAAGTATGAACACGTTTGAAAGCAAAGTGACTATTCAAACGGCTAGGGTGGCTATTTAAAGAAAAGTGCGTAGCGTGGTTGGTGATAAGGTTTGTCGAAGCATTATCGGGTGCGTGACCATCGGTTGAAGATAAACTAGTCATTCAGAGTCATTATGGTTAGCATTAAATGCGGTTAACGTAATTAACGATTGACAACCCAGAAGATTTGATCTTATCTGATACATCAATTTAGCATTTACAACTGAAATGATGTAGGGGGCAATTGTTCTAAAAAATATTAAAGTGCAAGCGGAATTAGGGCATTATCAGATACATGTCTGGCGATCACAATTACGGTGATGGTGGTCTATTGGTGATGCGAGCGAGTTGATGGAGACTTAAGGAACACTATGCGGTTAGCCTATAGCTAAAAAATCTAGCCGATGGAAGCTTAAACAGGCATCTGAATATTACAAAGCTATCGGCTAGTTGAAAGCTGCCGAACAAAGGAAGCGGTAGAGCTTGACCAGAGCTTGAGATAGACATCCTGGACTTTGGTGTTACTTGTTGTAAGGTTTAAAATCAACTCTTGAAGGCCCTCGACCACGATTAAGCGTGGCAATTGATGTTTTCGGTAGAGGCGGGGTAGTTACCCTACGAAGCGGATAAACAAAGCGATTGAGGGCCTTACGACCACTTATTGTCAACTACTAGCGTAGTGGGAGGCGTCTAGTGGTCAATAAAGGCGATTACATTTTTGTTTTCTCTTTTGTATATATATACCTTGTTGAGAAAGTGTAAAGATACGACCAATCAATCAAACATATTTTTCTCTCAAATTTCTGACTTTCATTTAGCGATTTTATGTCTCTTAGCTTTAGCTTAGCGTAGATTTACCAATCTCAGCGCTTTACGGAGTAGTTGAGGAACCCATAACTAAAATTAGAGTTTAGTTCTCGGTGTCATCGTTTGTGAGGAATCAATTTGGCAACTGAATATTAGTAGATCCATCGGTTGATTTGTTCACGCATAAACACTATAAAAAAAGTCTAGTTTTTTTTTGGTAGTGCGTAGTCTAGTTAAGATTGATGAAAGAATAAAAATAAAAAATGCAAAAAGAATGATACTTGCCGTTATTCGTTTTGTTATTTAGAGCTTTTTTTCCCTTTTGTAAATCAAAGCCTAAAGATATACTTTGAAAGCGAAAGTAAAGAAAAAAGTAGAATGTAACCAATAAAAAGTAGAAATAAAATATTGCCACCTATTTAGAGAGTTTCATTAAATGTGAAGAGTGACGAAAAGAGAAAAATAATAAATTAGAAAAACCAAATTTACATCAATACTCATTCATTTAATTAGCTTTTCTAAAAGAAAGTATTAGGATTTTAGCCAAAGTAAACAAGTGGTACATTGCTAACATACTCTTTCTAAAAAGTAAGTGGGAGTATATATATACTCTTTCTAAAAAATAATTGGGAGTATATATATATATATATATATATGAACGTGAACACAAGAAAGGGGGTTGAATTGTGTTAAAAAACTTTTCGCAAACTTTACGTAAAAAACACTTCAACAAGGATTTTTCAAAACTGTTTGTATATCGGATCTGAGAGAAATAAACCAGGATCTGAGAAAATGAAATAGCTTATGAAAACTTGTTTTACTCGGCAATGAGTAAAGATAAATGTAAAGCGATAAAGGAAGAGGCAGAGATTTATACTAGTTCACCACCCAGCTGGTAGCTACGTCTAGTCCCTTCGTTTCTGAAGGATTTTCACTATAATCAGCTGATTACAATTTTCCTCAAGAGTATTCTCTTTGTCACAAACTTGACAATACTCTCAACTTCTCAAGCGACTAAGTGCGATCGAGCCTTTGAGGAACAAAGCCTTCACTAGGCCAAATCTGATTTACAAAAGAGATTATACTTTCGAATACAATCAAAATATCTCTCACGAGAGAGGATGAAAAGATTAAGCTCAAAACAGAATAGCTTTCTCAAAGAAAGTATAAGACGCTGAGTTCAGTTCTTTGTAGACCAGAAACTTGGCACAAAACTTAATTGCTCACTTGAGTAATATTGCTTTTAGAATGAAGTTTCTTCACGGTTTTTCCAACTTGTCTTCAATGAATACCTTGGGGTATTTATAGAAGTCTTCAAGGGTATTACCGTTGCAGTAAAAATATCTCCTTTCCATTGAGTGAGGTAATTTGAAATGTAGTCCTTTTCTTCCTTTCCAGAGAATATCAGAATAGTACACATTCTAGTTTTACGTCTTATCTGTAATTTGCAATTGCCTTATGCGATTTTGTCTTATGGTAAAGGTGTCACCTTTGCTTCCTTGTACATCAAAATGAGCACATAAAATCAAATTGAATTAGTTTCCACAACAATCTGAGGCTAAGAGCGACGTGATCATCACGTGCTTCATTAAAGAGATCAGGCGGCTCACTTTCGAGCGAGAGGGCCGGGCCTTCGCTGACAATTGAGGTATTCCACGTGTCAAAGAGTAACACTACTAGATGCTTCTTTGTTAACCTTGTCTGGAGTGAGTTAGGATCTGACACTAGTGGATTGTATTCAATTCTTTTGTAAATTTCTTCTTCTTCCTTGAGTGTTTAGTACATATATATGAAGTTTTGATACATGTACACTCAAAGATATGTTAGAAGATAAATTGTTCTTCTTGAAAATACTTTGTTATCATCAAAATTAATGAGGGTCTAAACTTCTCAATCATTTAAGTTCCAACAATCTCCCTTTTTGATGATGACAAATATCAATGTTGATGAACAATTTAATTTCAAAATAATATCAAGTCTCCCCAGAATTTAACAATTTAGATATATAAGAACAATTAACGTATTAAAGCGATTGTTGATAAACAAATTCATTTAAGTGATCTCAAAAATCGTAGATGTATCGGAGCATATATTTAACAAAGTGAGATCGGATGCTGATTTTCATTTTATCAAAAAGCTTTTCATTGTACCAATTTTATTGATCATTATTAGATTCTTTGGATCAATGAATATCAGCGCATTAATAGATATTAGAGTAATGAATAACCACACAAATGCTATGTATGAAATGATATGCATGATACTTACATTTTAGTGTATCCATCGGAGTTTGAACATCGAGCGGTGAATTTGTCAATCAGACTTTCACGTGTTCATCCGGACGGTGAATTTGTCAATCAGACTTTCACGTGTTCATCAAACTTTTCTTTTACTCCCCCTTTTGTCATCAGACAAAAAGAGTGTAAAGCACATCATAGTCAAAATACGGCTTAGAAAAATTTGAATATATATAAACAGATAATCAGATATAGGTATATATAAAAGCAGATAGTTAGAGCAAAAACAATGAATATATATATAAGAGTATCAAAAAAAAAAAATTTATATCACACAAAAAAAAATATTTTAAGGGTTTGGTGGAGGTGGTGGAGGGATGTTGAGACGTTCATATAATAACTTCAGTGCATTCTCCAACTGAGTAACTTTCAGGTTAGTGGCCTTCATTTCTTGAGCTACTGCTTTAGGAATGGTGACCATTTCAAGCTGCGGGAGTAGAAGTAGAAGGTCCGACTTGATTACAGTGCGAGGTTTCATCTTACGATGCTCTGCTAGCACCCGATTGGATAACTTGAGTCTCAAGTCCTTCTTTTGTTGAGCTCTTAGAAAGAATGCATCATTTGGTATAAACCATTTGATGAGACTTCCAAGTTTCCTCTTTCGGTCTGCTGAATTTTCCTTCTTTTCTCCACCTCTTACGGATCTGACAAATCCATGAAGATATTTTCTCTATCACGAAAACACGTCGGCGGTGAAAGCATCAAACTTGTTTCCAGCATCTTCTCCCCATATTCTTACGATGAAGGCCCTCGATGCTTCAAAAAGCGAAGAGAGTCCTTCATTTTTACGCCAGGTATATTCTTCGCAAATTTTCACGACATCTTACGTAAGCACTAGGGGGCGAGGCATGGTAACAAGGCTTTGTCTTTCAAGACTCGGACCATTGACTCCAAGAAAATCCAATGTCGAAGTGCTTGGTCACGGCTGACCCATTGGACATATATCTTCATGCGATCGAGGCACGATTCTTGAACACCTAAGCGTATCATCAAAGTAGGTAGTTCCCAGTTGGTGCGATAACTCTGGCGATAGTGCCAGCCGTTGGAATTGTGGCTTTCTCGGCATTCTGGCGGTTTGAGGGCCAGTTCTCCATTCATCTTCCTTGAGAGAACTAAGGTAAAACCTTACGGCATGATCCTCGATGATCTTGGCAATCGGAAGCTTAGAGAATTCTTTAAGATTATACTTCTTGGGAGCGCTTCTCATACTACATGAGCGATCTTCTTGAATGGCGGCTTGCCAGGGCGGGTTCTTTCATTTTCCCAGGGATAGACCAAGGTAGCCACCTTTGTCTATACGGCACAATCTTCTGGATCTGAAGAAGGATCACTGAGCGTAAATAACTTCCATTTTCTTCGTCTCAAGGCGGTGTGCCATGAAGGTAGCTTCTTCATCGTGATCCACCTTCCACACTCCTCGGTGTGAGAGGTTGATTTAAGGTAGGGATTTAGGAAGGTCAGCGGAGAAAGGAATTGCTCTGCTGCAAATCTTGGTCTTAATCTTCCTTTGAATGACATCTGAAAATGGTCTTCTCCATCCTTGAAGGTAGCAGTCATTGGAGAGGCAATCTCGGTCAGCGACTCGGATGTGAAGGTTTTCAAATGTCATGTAGAGACGATTGTAGATGTTGTGATATGACTCATACTTAACAAGCCAGGGTTTGTTATTGCCTGAACATTTTCCTTCCACCAAAGTCTCTAGGTTTATGGGTAATGGTGAGTGAGCTGGGAGTGGTTTTGGTGATTGTATAGGTTTTAGGTGTGTAGGGTTTGAAGGGATTAATGGGAGGTACTTTGAATAATAGGTTAAAGGGGTGAGGGTGAAGTTTGGAAATGTATGTAGTAAGTGAGGTATTTGAGGAAATTTGTGGTGGAGTCGAGGTTGAGTGTATTGGATGGTGTTTGGGTAGGTTTTGAGGGTAGAGGTTTGTCGGAGGCTCATTCTGGTTTTCTTGGTTTGTGTTTGAGTTTGTGGTTGTGAAGCAGTGACAATGGGGTGCAAGAATAATATCATGAGAATCAAAGGCAGAATCTTGACTCATCGTGATAAAGTCAGTACCTTTGGGTTAAGCTTAGAAGATTTAACTTGACCTTCTTTTTGTTCCTCTAGGAACCTCTTGGCGAGGAGGAGGAGGGCGGACTTGCTTCCCTTGGCCAGGACGGCTGAAGCATCCTTTTCAATTTGTTGGCTTATTCTTTTTCTCAAGACCTTTACGATAGGAATTCTATCCTCATCTTACGGTTCCTCAGCGGTAGGTGCGAGAGCCACCTATACATTTCATTCTTCTCGTCTCCCTTAAAGGAGATTCAGCGAGTCTCTTCACACTAGCCATTGAGCTTACGGTGGTTTTCTTTTGAACTTCTCCTTCTGTTGCTCTAATTTGACTTCTTGATCATAGAGCCAGTTATCTCTTGTATTCGACTAGGCTATTGACTCCAAAAACTTGGGACGAACAACGGCGCCAACTCCAAAGTATTTTTCTTTTCATACGTGTTGGTAGAGTCGTTGACTTTCTCCTGACACCATCTTTAATCATCATTATGGAGAGAAGAACTCCATAAGGGATAACCTTGATGATATTCTTTTTATCGACACTCTTCCTTGAGAAGACAAGAGCATTTATAAGATTATTGATAATCGACCTTGGCGATTGATTTTCTTCCCATCCATGTAGTTTCTCATAATGAACTTACGCTCAAGTAGTTCACTATGTCGCTTGAGCCGACCTTGAATCACGCTCTTAGCGATGATTTTGTCTGATACTCTGTAGTGGCTTTTCAAGTCTTTGGCGATGGGAGTTATGTTCTTCTTTTTCTTGACTCACGATAGTTTTCAAATAGGGCTTCGTTGGCGTTTTCCAGTCCTTTGTAGCGTCGACCCGATTAGCATAGTAGCGATTCCTTCACAAGGGCACTTGATGGTCTAGCGATAGAGTTGATGGTGAGCGTAACTTGAAGCCTACGATGTGTCCTTCTATAATTTCTCCGGAAGTAGGTAAGTGTTCCCCCAGAACTCCTTTATAGCATAGCTCGATTACATCATTGGTTCCCAGGATAAAGTAATTTTCGGCCTAGTTTCTCGAAACCTTCTTCAAAATCGAAACCATATAACTTGAAGTTCTCAAAATCAGTGCATTTCTCATTCATGAGTTTTGCTTACGAGAAGACATCGAAGGCAGTGATGTATTGTCCAACCTTTCTATCGACCATGGTAGCGATTCTGAGAGAGGGTAATGGAGGTTTTAGGGTTTGAAATCACTTTCGAGAGAGAGAGAGAGAAGCAGTTTTGCAAGTAGATGCGAGTGAAGTGATGGAGGCGAAAAATGTGGAGTAGTGGGAAAGTTGATAGAAAATGGCCTGATCCTTTTTCAAAAATAAACCGTATTTCCACACAAAAATTAAATCAAAAAGAAAATAAAATGAAGATTCGCCTTTTCATTAAATGAAGGCGCCAAAAAGAAAAGTAAGATCAAGTAAAAAAGATTTTGCTCGAAAGACATAAATAATTATGACTCGATAGATGTGATGAGGCAGCTTAAGTCCTTTACCGTGTGACACGTGTGTGTGCGCTTTCGGGCCTTGCATACGATTCACCAGGCGTTGAGTTATGATGCACATGACAAATAAAATGCTTATACGTATACATGCTTATGTCATACGGATGTTGAGATGATGCATATCATCGATCTTTGAATTAGTCATTCTTGATAAGATGAAAATTTAAATTTCTTTTTATAAAATTGAATCTATCTTGACAAGGGTTTTGTAAATATGTCATTGCGATGATCGGTGTCTACAAATTTTATTTCGAGAATACCCTTACGAACATAGTCTCTTATAAAATGATGCTTAATCTCAATGTGCTTGGCTCGTGAATGCAATATGGGATTTTTAGTAAGGCAGATTGCGAAGTATTATCACAAAAGATAGGAATGTTACTCTCTTTTATCGGATAGTCTTCAAGTTGATATTTCATCCCACGAAGTTGAGAGGCGCAACTTCTTTGCTGAAATATATTCAGCATTTGTTGAGAGTGCAATCGTGCTTTGCCTTTTGCTTGACCAAGACACAAGATTTGCTCGAGGAATTGGCAACCTCCACTTGTGCTTTTTCTTTCAATTAGGTCTCGATTAAAGTCGGCATCCACGAAACCTACTAACATGTAATCTTTTGATTTCTTATAAAGCAAACCAAGATTAGTAGATCCTTGCAAATATCTAAAAATTCTTTTAACTTGACACTCGAAGTGTGATTCTCTAGGATCGATTGAAATCTAGCACCGCAGACAGGCTGAACATAATATCAGGTCTTGAAGGTGTAAGATAAAGTAGAGATCCAATCATACCTCTGTACATCTTACGATCTACCTTTTACAGTTTCATCTTTACCAAGAATGCATGTGGAATGCATAGGAGTACCACATAGGTTTGCAATCCACCATTTTGAATTTCTTTAGCAATTCCTTGATATATTTGCTTTGATGTATATAGATATCATCATTGCATTGTTTGATTTGAATTCAAGGAAGAACTTGAGTTCACCCATCATGCTAAATCTCGAATTCGACTGCATTAGCTTAGAAAATTCTTTGCAAAGGCTTTCATTAGTAGCTCCAAAAATAATGCCATCAACATATATTTGAACAATTATAAAGTGATTGTTTGATGTTTTTCTAAAAAGTAGTGTCTACTAGACCTCTGGTAAAGCCATTTTCATCAAAAATGTACTCAGTCTTTCATACCAAGCTCTAGGAGCTTGCTTAAGACTATCTGAGGGCCTTTTTAAGCTTGAAGACATGTTCTGGAAATTCAATGTCTTCGAATCCAGGAGGTTGTTTTAAAAAGACTTCATCAGTTATAAAACCATTCAAGAAAGCACTTTTCACATCCATTTGATAAAGAATTATATCATGATGTGCAGCAAATGAAAGCAAAATGCTATAGCTTCTAACCTTGCAACAGGTGCAAATGTTTGATAAAATCAATACCTTAACTTCTGTGAGTAACCTTGAGCAACCAATCTTGCCTTGTTTCTCACAACCTTTCCATCTTCATCAAGCTTGTTTCTAAATACCCATTTAGTACCAATAGCTTGCTTATCTTTGGTAGAGTAACTAGCATCCATACATCATTTCTTTGGGCTGATTGACTCTTCTTGCATGGCGATTCAACCTTCATCTTCGATGCTTGATCAATCGTTTTAGGTTCCATTTACGAGAGTAGTGCCATATCTGCATGCTCTTTAAAAGATGATCTGGTTCTTACTCTATCTCCAGGTTTTCCTAAGATTAGATCTTTAGGATGATTGGCTTTGTACTTCGACTCTTTACGAATTGACACGAAGATTCTTGTGTCTGGTCACCAGGACGATGAAGATGTAGGTTCATTATTTGTAGTATTACCTATATTTAATTCTGAAAATAATTCATCTAGCTATGACATGGTTGTGTCAGGCTTCTTGTCATCAAATTTGACATGAATGTATTCTTCCACTGTCATAGTTTCTTTATTGTATATTCTAAAAGCTTTAGATCTTTCAGAATATCCCAAAAAGATTCCTTTGTCAGCTTTTGAATCAAACTTACCAAGATGATCCTTAGTATTTAAAATATAACACGTACAACCAAATGAGTGAAAATATGATATGTTTGGTTTTCTTCCTTTCCACAGTTCATATGGAGTCTTCTTCAAAATAGGTCTAATAGAAATTCTATTTTGAATGTAACAAGTTGTGTTTACTGCTTCTGCCAAAAAATGTTTTGCAATGTTAGCCTCATTGATCATGGTCCTGGCCATTTCTTGGAGGGACCTATTCTTCCTTTCTACAACACCATTTTGTTGAGGTGTTCTAGGAGAGGAGAAATTGTGGGAGATGCCATTATCATCACAAAATTTTGAAAGCTTTCATTTTCAAATTCTCTCCCATGATCACTTCTAACGGAAGAAATACAAATTCCTTTTTCATTTTGAAGCTGTTTTGCGAATCTGATAAATACCTTGTATGACTCATCTTTGTGAGCAAGGAATCTAACCCGTGTCCATCTAGTAAAATCATCAACAATGACTAACCCAAATTTCTTTCCATTTAAAGAGGTTGTCCTTGTCGGACCAAAAAGATCAAGATGCAAAAGCTCAGAGTGGTCTAAAGGTTGAAACAACATTTTTGAATGAAAAGAAGTTTTAACTTGTTTTCCTCTTTGACATGCCTCATGAGAGCATCGGATTGATACTTAAGATTTGACAAGGCAGTGCTTGTTTAATTTTGAGGTTAATCTCAAATTGGCATGACCCGATCTCTTGTGCCAAATCCATTGTTCTTCGTCAGCGGACATGAGACACTTGACATCTTGTTTTGCAAGTTGAGAGATCAATTTTGTAAATATTTTGTTTCCTCTTTGCATTAAAGAAAATAGAAATTTGTCTTTCTTGCTTTTACTAGACATCCGAGTTTACGTAAAGATGACTTCATAACCATTGTCACATAATTGACTTATGCTCGATAAGTTATGTTTAAGTCCTTCAATATATAGTACATTATCAATAGAGGAAGAAAGCCTTTGCAATCGACCAATTCAAGCTATTTTACCTTTACGGTTTCCTCAGAAACCAATGAATCAACTTCTTTAGGTCTTAGTTCTTGGAGCGTATGCTTTTCTCCGTCATGTGACACGAGCATCCTTTGTCTAAGTACCAAGATAGGTGTGTTGACTTTGTTGCTAAGCATGCGCAATATAGATTATTTTATCTTTAGGTACCCGTATCTTTTTGGGTCCTTTCTTGTTAGTTCTTGAAGGAAGCTTATCCTTCACGGTTTTAAAAAGCGATACATGCACTTTTCAAAGACCAGGTTTATTGCGGTAAGTACAATGCAAGTATTTACTATGATTATTGGATTTATCGGATCTTGAATCATTTTATAAAAGAGGTTCATCGATATATAACAAAGACCATGAGTTATCGTTTCTTGGCGCCCCAAATCATTGAAGCTTGCTTGCTTCGAGTTACACTCTCTGCAAGAAACTTTTGAAAATCATTTGATTTGCATTTAGGATTGCTTGTAACTTTAGAGCTTTCAGCTTGAGAGCTCTCGACTGCAGTTGCTTGTTAGCGGCTGAGCATTTGGTTATCCATCGAATGCTTTGATTTTAGGTTTAAACCACAGTTCTCTTTATTAGTCTGATTTTTCTTTGTTTAAAGCTTGAAAATCTTGTGATAATTTTGAAAATTTCTTTTTCAAATTTTTATACTCAGCAGAAAGTGGCGAGTCCTTAAGAAGATCATCGAATGCAAGTTGAAGTTGAGTAAGAATCATATACTATTACCTCTTCAACTTTTTCTTGAATCAAGGCGATTAATACGCCATGAGGCGAGATTTGCTTCTACTTCATTATCTTCCTCAGATGAGGATAAGTCTAGATCTTCCCATGTAGCCATGAGACTCTTCTTCTTTTTCTTGAAAGAACTTCCAGTGGGCTTCTCCTTAAGATTAGGACATTCGGACTTGAAATGTCCAGGCTTTTTACATTCATAGCAAATGACTTGAGCTTTGTCCTTGTCCTTGCTTTCCTTCTTATCCTTAGTATCTTTCTTCTAAAACTACACTCCGAAGTTTCTCTTATTCCACATTCTTTGTATCTTCACGGATATAAGCGAGCTCATCTTACGATGTGTCAACATCTCATACGAAGCTTCATCTTGATTCTTCTTCTTGACTGAAGAGCTTTGGAAGAACTAGCTTTATGTTGGCGACTTTCAAAGCAATAGACTTGCCTTTTTGTGAGTTCTTCTTCGTTTAGCTCGAGTTCATGAGCTTTCAGCGAACTCATAAGATCTTAGTCGTAGGACATTTTAGATCTTTTGCTTCTGAATACTTGATGACCTTGGGTCTCCTTTGCTTAGTCAAGCTTCTTAAGATTTTCTAACATGAGTCAGGTGTAGTGTAACTTTTTCCAAGGGCACGTAACCCGTGAACAAGTGTTTGGAATCTTCGAAACATAGTTTCAATGCTTTCACCATCTTCCATTTTGAGCAACTTCGTATTGGTGAACCAACATGCTAGCTTTGGTTTCTCTTACTTGGCCATAGCCGTAAGATAAAGCGAGTGAGTCCCAGTTTCTTTGGCGATTATCAAATTTGCCACATTTATCATATTCTTTTACGTAAATGCTTCTGAGATAAGAATGAATCTAGCTTTTTGATTGATTTGATATCTCTTTTACGCTCATCATTCCAATCTTCTCTGGCTATAGCAACACCACGAGGATTAGTGGGAGGAATGTAACCACTTTGAACTATATCCTGACTTCGAGTTGTTGTGTCTCAAAAGCTTTTATCTTATCTTTCCGGTAATCAAATTTTTCTCCATCGAATAGAGGATGATGGTTCATATGACCACCTTGATGAACAAGTTCACGGTATAGGATCTTTTCTCTTAACCTTTGTTAAGTGCTCGACCAGAAGTAGAGCTACGGTACCAGCTGAGCGTGAACACATGAAGGGGTTGAATTGTGTTAAAACTTTTCCATAACTTTACGTAAAAACACTTCAACAAGGATTTTCAAAGCTGTTTGTATATCGGATCTGAGAAATAAGCCGGATCTGAGAAAATGAAATAGCTTATGAAAACTTGTTTTACTTTCAAACAAGAGTAAAGATAAATGTAAAGCGATAAAGGAAGAGGCGAGAGATTTATACTAGTTCACCACCAACTAGTAGCTCACGTCTAGTCCGCCGTTCCTGAAGGATTTTCACTATAATCAGCTGATTACAATTTTTTCTCAAGAGTATTCTCATGTCACAAACTTGACAATATTCTCGACTTCTCAAAGCGACTCGGTGCGGTCGAGCCTTTGAGAACAAAGTCTTCACTAGGCCAAATACAGTTTACAAAGAGATTATACTTTGAATACAATCAAAATATCTCTCGTAGAGAGGATGAAAAGATTAAGCTCAAAGCGAATAGCTTTCTCAAAGAAAGTATAAGGCAGCGAGTTCAATTCTTTGTAGACCCGAAACTTGTACGAAACTTGATTGCTCACTTGAGTAATATTGCTTTTAGAATGAAGTTTCTTCACGGTTTTCCAACTTGTCTTCAATGAATACCTTGGGGGTATTTATAGGAGTCTTCAAGGGTAAAAATATCTCCTTTCCATTGAGTGAGGTAATTTGAAATGTAGTCCTTTTCTTCCTTTCGAGGAGAATATCGAGAATAGTACACATTCTAGTTTCGTACTATCGTAATTTGCCATTGCCTTATGCGATTTTGTCTTATGCTAATGGTGTCACATTTGCTTCCTCGTACATCAAAATGGCGCATAAAATCAAATTCGAATTAGTTCCACAACAATCTGAGGCTAAGAGCGGACACGTGATCATCACGTGCTTCATTAAAGAGATCAGGCAGCTTCGCTCGAGCGGAGGGCGGACGCTCGCGACAATTGAGTATTCCGTGTCAAGAGTAACACTACTAGGCGCTTGCTGTGTAATCTGTTTGGAGTGAGTTCGGATGCTGACACTAGTGGATTGTATTCAATTCTTTTGTAAATTTCTTCTTCTTCCTTGAGTGTTTCGTACATATATATGAAGTTTTGATACCTGTACACTCAAAGATATGTTAGAAGATAAATTGTTCTTCTTGAAAATACTTTGTTATCATCAAAATTAATGAGGGTCTAAACAATATATATATATATATATATATATATATGAGGAGGGATCAAGTGACTCTAGGAGTAACTCTTGTTAGAGTTACTCCGCTTAATAACTCTCTATAGACATTAAATATGATCGATCGAACCGTCAAATTATAAGTTCTTATTGAGTAGATCATTTCTATAAAATTTTAAAAATATTTGATACTTCATCAAATAACTTTAATTCAATGTATAATATAATGTTCAAAATATAAGTAAAATATTAACCATACGATTACATAACTACGAATGTCCAACTTTTCTAAAATTTGGTATGCATGATCGATTAATATAATATGATGATATTCAGCGGTTTGATTGATAAAATTTAATGTCTATAAAGAGTTATTAGCGGAGTAACTCTTGTCGAAGTTACTCCTGGAGGAAGAGATCAAATTACACCGGTATAATACTTGGAGTTGATACACAACGATCCCTCCTCTTTGCTAAACTAAGTTTCCTTCTCATTTCCTATTCATCTCTCCCAACGATCATCTTTCATTTGCAAGTAGTGGCGGTTCTAAGACTGCTGGTGTGAGGTCCATAAGATTTAAAAATCATATTCCCTCCGGTTTAGTATATAAGTAACAAAAAAAAATCCAAAATTGATGGTTCAAAATATAAGCAACTTTCAACTACTTTCACCCTATTAAATAATGTTATTCCAAAAGTACTCTTGAGTTAAATTTAGATTGACTTTTTCAATTGATATCATTAAGGGCAATTTAGGGAATACAATAATTTTTTGATTACTTTAAGACTATTAAATGAGAATAACTATTTTTCTCAAGGAGTGAGGTCTAGTAAAAAAAATGAAGTGTGAGGTAGTTTTTTTTTTTGCTTATATCTGAGATCGAAGGAGTACCTCATTATAAATGTTAAAATCATAAATTAATTTGATGGTAATCATACCTCATTAATTTCAATGTGTTGTTGTTGTGAATTTAATACACAAAATTGTTGCTCATTTGAGGGTAATCTCCTTCAAATATTTTTCCATTAACAAGATTGTTAGGTTTGAATGCAAAATTTTAAATTGAAAGAGCTTAAAATAAAAATTATATCGGGGGATATGCGAAATTTTTTAAATTTCAGGGTGTGCAAGTGCACATTCTCACTTTCACGTGGGGCCGCCTATGGATGCAAGCTCTACCACTATAAGTCACTAAACTCCTAACTGCTCTACGTAAAATCCAACCAAATGGCTCTGCATTAAAACCAGTGAGGGAAGTCGCGGCCCTCACCTTTGCAACCACGTTGTCGCCGCTCCGCTCCATCCCAATTACTCCCCATTGCGCCATCCAGTATGGCAAAAAAAAAAAAATTCCCAATCGAAAACTCATTTTTCAAACAACTCCAAAAATTGGGGCCTACGGAAACATAGTTTCCATAGACAAAAACTTTGAAAAAAATATATATAGGGGTTGGGGGAGGGGGAGTGGTTGGTAGCGGTGGTGCGCAAGGAGGGGAGTCGTGGGGTGGGGTGGGCGTGTAGGGGATGTGAGGGAGTGGGGGCGGTGGTCGGTGGGGGGAGGTTAAGGGTCGGAGGAGGAGGGAAAGGAAGAGGGAGGAGTGGGGTATAGAAATGATAAAATGGGGTGCTGGAACTGAGCCCACAGATATTAAAAGAAAGGGAGAGACATCTGGCACCCCCATTTTTGCCAATAGCACCCTATCCCCCCCAATATTTCCAAAATACATAACTCCTTTTGTTGTACAAATTTATTGTATATATTTTTGTTGTACAACTCCTTTTTGCATCCTTGTTTTCATGAATGGATGACAAAAATTCAATGGAGCCGCCACCTATGTTTATTAAGGAAAACAATAGGAAAAACCCTTTTTTGAAAAAAATAGAAGAAAAGTGGCCTTTGAACCAAATTTGAGGGTTCGAGAGATGATTACGCATAGGAAAGGTATTAGCACCCCTACGACGCCCATTTAAAATGGTACTCTTAATTGTTTGAGAAGAAAATGTTTTCCTTAAAAGAATTGATTCCCTTACAAAAATTTATTTATTTTTATAATGTTCCTAATTATTAATCATTGTTTACTAGCAAATTATGGCAAATCAATTTTTAATAAAGAAATACGACCTGACCATGACTCTACCAGTTCTCATTTTTTATTAAAAAGGATATTTTTATCATTTTTTTGCATTATTCAAAATAGACCCATAAAACTCTATTTACTTATTATTATTCTAAATAAAGCGGAAATAGAAATAACTCAGAAACTTATTTATTTATTAAAAAATATATATACAACAAATTTGTACAACTCCTTTTGAGGGATAGGGTTGTCATGAGCCTGAATCATGGTGGGAAGGAGGTTGGGGGTGGTGGGGTGGGGAATAATGGGAGGAGAGGGGATGGGAAGTGGTGGGGAGGAGAGAGGGGTGGTGGGAAGGAAGGTGAAGAAATTTGGGGATTTTTAGGGAGTAGGGATATATGTGTTTTTACACTTAAGTGGGAGGTGGGAAAATGAAATGGGACAGGGTTAATAACATAGCCCAAGAATAAGGCTATGCAAGAGGTCCAACACAAGCTTCTAGCACAGGCTCAGCAGCAGCCACCCAAATCCCATGATCTTCTCCCCCAAGTAAGATGATACATAAGTTGGACAAAAATAAAAAAGGAAAATAAAAAGGCGGTATGTGATAATATGTTTGTACAATTTTTACCCAAAAAGAAAGGAAATTTACCCAAAAAACAATATATGTGTGTAAATATCAAGAGGAGGATGTTGCTTTATTAGAGTGGCGTCTAGAATACACTACTTTGTTTCCGATTCATCGGTACACTTGGGGTTTATGGCTATTGGATCAAAATTTTGTAGATGAGCGATTGTAGTTAAAAGGACAAAATTAGAAATGATGAAACCTTTACCCTCTTACTTTTTTGTTTTTCTGCTATTTACGTGACAATGAATCAGTGATACCCACTTTTCACTTTTTGTCTCGAAAATGTCAACGTTCCCCTTTTTTTAATGTTAAGTCGTGTTTCAATTCATAGCGCTTCTATTTTTATTATTTTTTTAAAATTGGGTAAGTTGAGGTTCTAAACCACGACACCCATTATTTTAATTTTTTTGAAATTGGGATAAATCGTGATTTGTAATCATGATATCCCTTTTTATTTTTCTTGAAAATCATATTTTAAATAATCAAAAACGTATATTTATATTAACAAATCTTAATTTTAATAAAATTATTTTATCCCAAAATATTAATTTTATCCAAAAAAACCTAATTTTATCCCAAAAAATCATAATTTTAAATTTCAAATCCTAATTTTAACAAAACCTTTAACTTTGAGGAAAAAAATAAGATTTGACTCCTAAAACGAAATTTGGCTAAAATCACGAGAATCAAAGTTTTGTTAACAATGTTCATTTTTTACAAGTTGAGTATATTTTTTTCATATGAAAACGACCTTCTGAGCAAAACACATGGCTTTGACCTGCACATAGGGATGACAATAGTTACCCTCTGGATAGGGTACTATAGTACCCGTCCCCATATCCGCGTTTGAAAAAATTCCCCATACCTGAGCCCGTACCTGCGTTGGTAGCAATTTTAATACCCATATCTGTACTCTTTGGGTGCCTGAATACTACTTTACCACTTTTGATTCCCTCCGCATTTTACTTATGAAAAAGTAATAAAATTAGGATCTTTCTTAAAATTATATATTTTAGGATAAAATTATGCTTTTTGTTAAAATTAGTGTTGTTTTGCATGAAATTAAGATTTTGAGATAAAATTATGTTTTTTTATTAAAATTAGGATTTTTTTAAATATAAATACATTTTTTCTTAAAATAAATTCGTTTTTAACAAAAAGCAAAAAGATAAAAGGCGCCGTAATTCCAAATCACGAGCTTACCCACAATATAAAATAAAAAACAAATATTGGGTGTCATGGTTTAGACCATCGACTTAGCCATTAAAAAAAAAATGTGTCGTGAATTGCAAACACGACTTAGCAATAAGATTAAAAAAATAGGAGAAATCGTGGACAACAACCACGGCTTACTCTAAATCCATAATTAATTTAAAAATTATCCCAAAAGCGTAATTTTTGAGTCAAACTACCCTTTTAGAGTAAAAAGCACATGTATTGTGTCAGTTGATGCAGAAGTCCCGAGGGAAAAAGGTGGGGGCAAGTGAGAACTTGGAGGAAGCGGGTGGAGAGAAATAAAAACTAGGTTTACTTATTTACACTAGTGTATCTATACACCACTAAACAAGTGGTGCTGTATTTGGGGCGGAACACCTTTCTTGATAAAGATCGGTGAGTATCTCCAAGTGATGGATCCAATTTCCAATTATGCATCACTAGATGCTTTTGCATGGACTGGGGGTGCCATTTTGAGGTGAAATGAGTCTGGCTTTCCCCGGGTAAGAGGTCTAGATTTCTTGTGTGTTAATGATTTGACATAGTTATGTAGAAATCTATAAAGAGGCTAAGGGTGTGTTTGGGCGAGGATTTTAATGAGGTAATGTAATTTTTGAGGAGTAATTCAAATGCCTCAAGTCAAATTAACATGTTTGGATAATAAATATAGAAAATTTTCAAACTAAAGGGATTTTAGGAGGTATTTCATTAAAGCTAAATTTAGGAATTTGAAATACCACCTAAAAGTTAAAATTTGAAATTCTTTCCTTACTTCCTCTTTTATTTTTATTTTGAAAATACTTTTTCCCAATTTTTAAAAAATACTTTTTTGAAATTTTTTCCTGAAATTATATTTTTTTAAATTTCAAAAATATTTTTTCCAAAATTTATTTTTAACTTTTTCTAAAAATGTTTTCAAAAATTTATTTTCCAAAAAATATTGTTTTCCGAATTTTTAAAAACAACTTTCTTTTTAAAAAGTAAGAAATATATTTTATTTGAAATAATTTTTGAAATAAAATTTTATTTTCGGAATATTAATTTTGTCAAAAATATATTTTCAAAAGTTTTTTGGAACAAATTTTTTCGAGATACATTTTTTCATAAATTTTTTTGGGAAAATATTTTTTCCCAAGATATATTTTCAAAAAATATATTTTTCAACAAAAATAATATTTCTCGGCCAAATTTTTTTTGGAAAACAAAATTCCATAAAAATTGGGAAAATAATTTTGAAAGATATTTATAAAAAATATGAAATTTATACAGTTCTTTTATTTAATTAGTATAGTCAAACAAATAAATTTAAGAATGAAAAAATATAATTACTTTATCCAAACAAGAAATTATATAAATGATGAAATTCAATTGAAGCAATTTATACCTGTAGAATTTTAAATTCACTAAATTTTGAATTCATCATCCAAATGCACCTAAAGGTCAAAACAAAGCGTGTCGATGAGGTGACTGGATAACCTCTTTTTTTAGTACATGGTTTCTACCCTATGAAAGAAAAAAAAAGAATGGATTATGAATTTTTTTTTAATTTGGGACGTTTGGATTAGGTTGTTTACACAAAATTTCTTTCGCATTAGGGGGAGACATTTCCCCTTTGGAAGCCACCGCCCACCATACGTTAATATTATTAGTCAAAAAGCAATTTTAACGAATATCTTGTTGGATGATAATGAACCAAAGATTTGACCAACTCATTGCTCTTCGAATAGGCCCTAAACCAATAATTTTACTGATTAGCACGTGGATTTACTTAAGGTACGTGCACAACCAAAAAAATGGTGTATTGGTACGCACATGGCAGAATGTCCCTGCCACCGTCGTGCTCCAGTACCCCTCCCTTATTTCGAATAATCCCTTCCATGCTTTTGTGAAATTCACTTCGACTATCATGCTCCGGTTGACCGATGCCCCAATCGGCATCACAGTCGGGTGCTCTACCTCGAGACCGACTACCTGGAGTGCTTTGCCGCCTCCGCCCACCACCTCCGAGTTCTGGCCATCTATGTGCAGGGACATACTTTGTGTACCGTAAAGAGCCCATGGTTCTAGTTTAATGCTTTTATTAACTACCTATCTTTTCGTTAAGAACAGAAAAATTAGTTTATCGCAACCTCCGACAATAATTCTCATAGAACCAAACTTTGTGTATCAACAAAGCATCAGAAGAAAGAAGAATAGTAATCAGAATTAAGAACATAAAATAAACAATTAACAATTGCGGATTAATTGCTTTATTCTACAAACCCATTTTCTCCATGACCCTTAGGCCAAGAAACAACTCATAGTTCAAGTGACCCTTTGGCCATAAAAGCACAAACAATTATCCTTAAGCATCAGCAACACATATTTACAATTTACACACACTAACCAGTTTTCCACACTTCAATTAAGTACGTCTACATGGCAATAAAAACTTTCCATTTAACAGAAACTAATTGGTATGCACCTTCAGCTTTCTTCAGGCACCTACCAAATGATATATTCCACAGAGTTTATATATATATTCATGTTCATGCTGCAATTCGACGATGTGTGAGACACTGATGTGGAGATTGAACACCAGAAGAAACAATGATCTGGGTAGCAGGGTTGGAAGATGGTGAAGAAGCAGAAGAGAATGAAACAGGGGTTTGAAACCGACCAGAGTCACCAGGAAGTCTCACGTATGAGTAAGAAGGTGAGTCACAAATCCATGATCCAATAGTACCTTCTTTCCCATTCTTGTATTGCGTTATAGCCTTGTAAACAAAGGGAATAAGACCCTCCATTTTTATCAAAAGGGTGAAAAGGATTTTGGGTTTTGGTGTGTGTGTGTGTGTGTTTGGATTGAATTGAATGTGAGAGGAGAATAAGTAATTTATTGAGTATATAAAAGGTTGGAGATGGATGATGACGTTATGGATCAGAGTCCTGCTCTTCACGCTAAGCCAGAAATGTTCAACCCAAAACTCACGATGGCTATGAAAGATACGTACGAACTAACATTTATCTTAATTAATTCTTCAAAGCACACAAGGTTCTCATTTTTAACTATGGTTGTGCTCGCAAATTTTTAGGGTGTATTATCTTGACATATGGTTTACATGGGTAGTCTTGAAAAATAGTTTGAAAACCGTGACCAGCGCCGTTTTATAAAAGTAAAAGGCTCGCGATTCTTATTATTACCGGCGAGAGACAGTGGCTTTGATCGATATTGTTTGTGACAAGAGAAAGGAGAATCTGAAAAGGCTTAAAACTCAGCTTATATTCATTTTCTTTATTTTTTGTTGAGCAAGCCTTGCGATCAGTCGTAGTCTTGTCATGAAGGCAATGAGAGATGTGAACTTTGCTTCAGAGAAAGCAGCGTCGATCATCATCAAAGTTTAGAGCGATTTCTCAAATGCTTGATCCATGTAGATCCACATGTCAAGGTGATCCATCCTTAAACCAGCATGCTTTGCTGGTTTTGTTTGATGGATTTGGGCTTTTAGATCAACATTGGATGGTTCTCCCAAACAATTGACTGACCACTGATTTCTTCATACTTTGGTTTCCTATTTTTATTATTATTATTTTGGTATTACCTGGACACTATTCGTTGGCTTGGATGTTGTTTTGAAGTAATAAGGTGTTTAATAAATTAATTAGTAATTGCTCGTTCAACGGCGGCCACTTGTAGCTGATTATGATGTTTGACATAAGATCTTATATTAATCATGTTTTGCATATTAAAAATATACGCAAAATGCTAACAAGTATTTTAGGATATTTTTAAAAAATCCATAATTCTTGCATTTAATATATGCGGCCAAATCTTAGTAGTGTTGTCAAAATTTGTCATGAAAATATGCAGCAAAATCTTAGTGGTAGTATTGTAGAAATATTAATGGCAACATTTAATTAATTTTAAAATGTTTATTAAGTTTTACTTAAGTTCTTATAATCTAATTTTTTTAATTAGGTCCTTTTAATTTAAAAATTTATAATTTATAATTAAACCTTTAAATTTTAACGCTATTAACATTTTTAGAATTATTAATTTTAAGGCTAAAAAGAATCAGAACTACAACACCCAATGAGTCATAATCAAATTATTACTCTGAACTATTAATGTCAGATATAAAGTTTACTCTCTCTTTCCCGATATATATGTCGTAATTGGTAAATTATACAGGTTTAAGGAAAAAATAAAAAGAAAGAGAGTAATAATTTAACAAATTAACCTTATTAACCATTGGTGTATTAATTATTATCATAAATGTAAATTGAAGTATTTGATGATACAATTGGTAGAAAGCATTTAATATTACATTAAAAATAAAAATAACATATTTTGAATAATTTTTTTGTAAATATGACATATATATTGGGATAGAGGAGTAGTATCTAGATTGCAACAGAGTCAAATTCATTGAAAGTACTGTCGGGTTCTCACGAACGTTTGCCTACAATTTCCACAACTAGTTGGTCCCCTGACACTTACGAAGTTGGCCTAGCATTCATCGGCGATTGGTTTTGCAAGCATAGATTTATTGCATCCGCTCTTCAATTTGGTCAGTGATATTCTTAGACTTATGAGTCAAGTTGGGAGTTTATTCATTGATCATGTGTTGAGAGAGACGAACCAAGTGGCGGGCGGTCTCACGAAGTTTGGCCTTTATCTTGATTCTTGTAGTAGATGTTTTGATTGTATGCCTAGCTTCCTTTCTTCGGCGGTTAAGGCTAATGTGCCGGGACTGCGTTCCCGCGGGATTTCTAGTATTTCATTTTGTTCTTGACTTCTTGGGGTTTAACCCCTTGAGCTCACCAAAAAAAAAAAAAATCCCTTCCCATCATGTGAAGTTGCATCCAGGCATTTTTGTTCCGACCTACACTAATATTAAAAAATATATATTAAACTATATATATATATACACCTAAATTACATGTGGTCCTTATTATAAGAGAAATTTTCGAGTATTTTTTTTCCTAATTATAAAAAAAAAATTGACTTATTTCAAAATGTATTAATTGCTAAAATACATTTTATATCTCTATTTTAATGAGATATGTATATTTCTTAGAAGTACACATTTTCCTATGCACAAATTATTAGGGTATACTTGAAATGAGAGCTCAATTTTATAACATTAAATAGGTTTTCTTAATCTTTGTGATTTTTCTAATTTTTTCTTATATTAGGGACCAGAGATAGTCCTCCCTCCGTTACCTAGTACAATATAAGCAAAAATCTGAAACTCACGTTTATTAAGAAAGTTAGTTAAGCATAATTAATTTTCTCAATATCATAAAAAGTATATTCCCTAAACTACCATTAATAATGATTACTTGTTGAAGTTGGAAATGTGTGGGAACTAAGCATTAAATAGGATGACATTAATTAAGGGCAATAATGGAAACTAAACATTAAATAGGATGATATAATTAATTTTTGCTTATATTAGGCAATAAAAGTTTTGCTTGTTTTTTGTTTATATTAGGTAATAGAGATAGTACATCCAAAATTATTCAACAATAATAGCATAATTCCTTCTCTCTGAAATATAAGCAAAAAAATATATATTATTCATGGTCTAAATTATAGACAAATGTTAACTACTTTTACTCTATTTAATGATGTTGATCCAAAAAATACCCTTAAATTTATTGAGATTATCTTTTCCAATAAAACATTTTACTTTAAAGCAAGGGTACTTTAGGAAATAAAATTATTTTTTTGATAACTTTAAGAATATTAAATGAGAATAATCAATTTTTAATAAATTATTGAAATCATTATGAAATGAACTGAAAATAGAGCAAGATATAACACATAGAAGAATAAAGATAAAGGGAAAAATGGAGAAGAGAAGAAGAGAGTCTTTCTATTATGCTTTTCAAGGTGCAAGATTTATAATGTCACATGGAGTCCTATCTATAGGACACAAATCTATCTAACTTACAAGCATATTAAGGCCTAGCATTAACATATGAAGTAAAGAGCAATAACAATGAGTGAAAGCCTTTTACTCATAGAAGTTATAAGAGCATCCTATGAAATAAGAAAATGCATAGGAAGATAGACATCATCCACAAAATATTCATAACACTCCCCCTTTGATGTCCATTGAGGATATGTCTCATTAAAAAATCATATTAGGAAAAAAACCAGGTAGGAAAAATCCTGAAGTGAAGGAAAAAGTACAATATCTTTACATAAGGAGCCTCGTTAAAAACCTTACAGGGAAAACCCAATTGGACAAAACCATAACGAAGGAAAAAGTGCAGTTTTGTCCCTGTTAGAAGCATCACTTGAATATGAATTCCACCATTCTGATTTTCTTCCTCTGAAGCATTTGAAGCAATATACTTTGCTCCGCCACTTGTGATATATCCTCCTTTCATTTGAGCTTATGGCGATATTATCTTCATGACTTCTTTGAATTATTTATTATTTGAGGATGATATAAAGAAGTGATAACTATAGATTTCCTTCGTGATCATAATGATGTATTGATATCATCACATGTAAATAACAACATGTATGAGATCGACTTCATCTGGATCGAGAAAAATACCTTGCATCTGCATGGTTAGTTAGTTGAACATATATTCATATGGAATGAAATAATTGTATCAATTGTGTTTGTGAAAATATATAAAAATATATAATTAACTTTGTTTCAATGCCTTTTGGTTGGTGATGAACTAAATCTTACTAATAAGTATCACAAAAATATTATTGTATCAAGCCATATAGCATTTAACAATATGCGGCGCATACTTTTTATAGCACTAAGCTATGGTCTTGAGGACCAAGATATTTGTTATCTTCTTGACACACAACTCATGTACTCAATAGATATAATTTGTTCTGAGTCATTTTAAAAACTAGTTCTTTATAACTTGTTAGACAAAAATTCAAATTGTTCCATCTCGAGTCGAAACAAAACTTTGTCCTTCAAAAATATTTCATTTAAAGATATATCTTTATATCTTTAATCCTTGAGGATTTTCAGGTAGAGATCATTTTTAGAGTTCGACCTTCAAATCGTTAGATGTAATTGAGGCCCTTCACGTGCTATCAATATAATTAAATATCGAAAAATACTTGCATCCACCAGCGATAAATATATCTCTTTAAAATCATTGTCAATTATTTGTGAAAACCTTTGAAGCAACAAGTCATGCTTTGTATCTCACAATTTCACCATTACGATTTCGTTTCGAACAAAAATCAATTGTATCCAGCGACTTCACATCTTGAGTGTTCGGACTATAGGTCTACAAACTTTTAAACTTGCAAAAGCAAATTTAATTCGCCCGATAGCGTCTTTCCATTTGGCCAATCATTGTTTTGTCTATAATCCTTAATAGACTTTGGTTCTTGATTCTCATTATCATTTTATCACATTTAAGCGCTATATTATATGCAAAAAATATCGTCAATGTTGACTTCATTTCGGTTCCATTGCATTCCATTCATAACATAATTTATTGAGATCTCTTCATTTTCACAAATTCAGTTTGATTAGTCTCTTAGGGACTAAAAAATCAATTATAATGAGAACTCTTTTAGAGTTTCCATATCCTCACTTGGAACTATCTTGCTTTTAGCTCCTTTTCTTGTTTGAGGATTTTTATATACCTTTGGGCAAAATCAGTCTGCCACTTCATGCATGGTTGAGACTCACTTGCAATGTCAGTTATCTAATAGGGATATCAATTTTGATTGGAGCATTAGCAACTGGTATATATGATTTAATCAACCTTTTCATCTCGATGAATGCATTTGGTAATTGGTTTGCTAAGCATTGCAAATGAATTATCTTTTGAACCACGGTTCACATTGTTTTGTCTGAGGATCAAGATGAGATTAACAATAATGCATTCCAACCAATCTATTTTCCATTGCTATTCTCTCCACAATATTGGGAAGCGACTCATCAAAATGAGAATCAAAATCAAACTATAAAAAATTCCCCATTGTTGGTTCAAGATACTTTAGTATAGATGGGGATTCATATCAAAAAATATTCCTAACCTTTTGGAGGACACATCTTTGTGCGTTGTGGCGGAACGATTGGAGCATGCACATCCACAAATTCTTAGATGGGAAATACTAGGTTCTTGACCAAAAGCCAATTGTAAAGGGGAGGATTTGCGATAATTTGTTGGCTTGATGCGAATCGATGTTGCAACATGCAAGATTGTATGTCCCCCAGTAGAAATTGTAAATTTTCATATCATAAGTATTGGTGTTGCAACTATCTTGTCCATTTTATGTAGAAACATATGCTACGGAATGTTCGATCTCGACCCCAATATACATACAATACTCATTAAAGACCTGAGATGAGAACTCATCGACATTTCATAATTAGATAATATGATAAAATGAGTTCTTAGTCAAATTACTTGAGTAAACAATCTACTTAAGCCTTTGGTTGCAAGTTGACAATAAACAATCATGTGACCATTTAGTTGATGCATCAATTATAACCATAATATATCTAAATGGTCCACATATATCACGCCATGTATACATTCTCAAAAAGTGAAGATTCACTTCCCATTTTTGTTGGTGATGGTGAATTCCCAGCTATTGGGAACAAGTAGTACATGTGAGTTTATTGAATCGAAGAATCTCCTGGTTCTTCAATGGATTCTGCATGAATTTTATTTTCACATCCAAATTTCGCATCCTAATAGGCGGGATGACCCATTGGTCATGTCAAACAACAAACTTATTATCATCACGTATAAACTTTTGGTTTAAATTTAATCAAATAAATCAATCATATAAATAAATCAAGTTATTTAATCAATCAAATAAATCAAAGTAAATAAATAATTTTCTTTCATCAGTCCAAATAATAAAAAAACTTCCGCTTCAAAATATTTAACAAAATACATATAATACAGTGAAGTCTATGATCAAATAAATAATTTTTAAGTAAGCAAAATTTGAATACTAACTCATATTCAACAAAACCAAAAGATAGGTCATAATAATAAGATTATTGTAACTTGAATAACTTTTCCAAAACTCAAATGCTTCTTTTTATCAATAAGCATTTCATTTGCCTAAAATAATTGTTCACTCTTTTCAAGTGCTATATTGAAATAGCTGTGAGCGATGTTGTAAATAGAATAAAAGAGAAGAGAAGAAGAGGATTAAAGAAGACAAAGGAAATAATAACACAAAAGGTTAGTAGCTTCTTGAGGAAGTAACCATGCCACTAATTCTTCTCATTCATTCTTCATTGAAATTTTTATCACTCTTAATGTTTAATGAATATAGTCATCCATCATATGCAATACATGAATGTTTTACCTGACTCCCCTTGGATGACTATATATCATCATGGGGAAATGTTTGGATAGGGGAAATGTAACAACAACCTTTGTCGTGCTCAAAATTACTAATAATAAATGACCATTAGCCAGAGATGGAGTTCAATCCATTGGATGAA